>MU266576.1:0-40231 GCA_021014945.1 Leucogyrophana mollusca | reverse complement strand
CTTCGCTTAAGTGACCCACCGCGCTCCGAGGGTCCTCAAGCTCGATTCGACTGGGCCGCGCGCCCCCGATGTCCCCAACCTAGCCCTCTGCCCTAGTTCCCTCGTGACACGGTCTCCTATGCCCGTACCAAGCCACAACGCCCCGTCGCACCCGTCCCTCGACTCCGTTCGGTCCTTCGAGGTACATCAAGGTCCCGAGTAGCTCGTCGAAGGCCGTCGAGATAGTATCGAACTGCATCGCGGCCCCTTGGTGTTGTCGCGCCCTCGATAACGTGGTCGTGGCTTCGAAATGACTCGTAAATCGCGAAATCTGGGCCTAGATGAACACGAGGCTCATCACCGTCAGGAAAAATTCAAATTCTCTATAGATACACCCTTAACTATATGTGCTTTTATAGCTATTATAGCTACTATAGCCATCATAGATTTCATAATTTTGAACCTTTTCCACTATTTTAAATGTGATTATGTTAGATAATATGGTCACAAATATATAACAGTAAGCAAGTACATCACATACAAGGAGGAGAAAATGCTTCAGCTATAGTCAGCTATAGTAGCTATTATAGCTATTATAACTCTATAGTGACATCTATATACAAGTGCCTTTTTCCCATTTTAGTAGAATTCTAGTTCAGGTCACATAAAAACACCTCTTCAAATACACACAAAATAAATTCAGCAACTTTGAGATTTTAAGCACTTTCCTATAGCTATAATAGCTATAATAGCTAGATAGAGCTATCTATAGCAGATCACAACATAAATATATTTTACCTTTTATTATTAGCTTTGAAGAAAATGTTCCAAGTCAATGAAATGTGGTATATATAGCCTAATGATCCCAGGAATACTATAGCTACTATAGCTGAGTTGGTATGATGTGTCCGGAAAAAGCCTGAGTGTGGGAACCTACCACCATGAGGGCTTGGGTTCAATTCCTGCTGGTGGCAGATGGTTTATTCTAATTTTATTTACTCTGCAGGTGGTTCTAATATCTTTTTGTTCACTTATATTGACCAGAAGTACTTGTAATGTAAATGATATACAATTAGATGCTGTAGAATTGGCCTAGCTATAGACAGCTATAGGATTATTGCTTATCTATAGTAGCTCTATAGCACTCTAGAGCAAGGGACTTGTCTATAGGGCTCTGATAGCTATAACACCTATATAGCACTATAGATCTCTATATAGAAATAGTGATTTTTCCTGACGCCCTTGACCAGTCTCACCAAGCTGACCCCAGTACTTGCCATACAATTCCTTTAACCTGTTACTTACCGTGAGCCATTCAAGTATGATAGCGCAAACAAATAGTGCCTTACATTTTGATCCTATTTTTCACTGAGGTGCCAAGCTTGTCAATTGGGTGATTGTGCCATGGGCTGGCAGGATCAGGTTGTCCAAGCGGATCAAGGAGGAAAACCTTCCACGCAAGGCTCTCATGGCGAACCTTGAACTTTGCACCACCAGAATTGACTGTAGAGTCAGTACCCTTGTCAAACCCAAAGGCCACCTTATAAACAGAATTGTCCGATATGGCAGCAAGCAACTTGTCCATCAAGTCACGCAAAGCAGGATTGGACCAGCTGTGTTCATGGTTAGCATCGATTTGGTACAAAGATTCCAAGGGACTTACTCAACCACGACACGGGGTTGACTAGCAACAGTCAGGGACTCTAAGGTCTCATCAGTTGCCTTCTTTAAGCACTTCGCAACTTTTGTTGCAGATTTCTTTGCACGCTTGGCCTTTGAAATGAGCAGCTTCGCTCTTAAGACCTGTGTGGGAGACAGCGGTGGAGAGTTACAGTGAGTAGCACAAGCCATGGAGACAAAGGACAATAGAAAGAGAAGGAAGAGAACAATCGGAATTGAAAGAGAGAATGAACCGAGGGGATATGCTTGCAAGCCTGCTGAGGACTTTATAGATTTCAGAACAAGAAAAATTCCTGTCAACGGACAGCGCTGCCAAGACACACAGAGCTCCTTCTGGAATGGTTTATGACCTTGAAGCAGTGACAGGGACCTCTAATTGATTGATTTTGTTAGGAACAAGGCATAACTTGGTTATGCTGCAGAAAAGTGGTAAATGGAGGATATACAACTCGGCAAACCATTGAAAGCACTACTGGCGGCAGGTAGTGCTATAAACAAGCGGTTTGGAGCTCCCCACAGAATGTGATTGACCTCGTAGGTTGCTCAAAACACCATGGCCGAGGACGAGTGGAACATCGAGTGTATTCAGACTCCGAATGCTTCATGCTGCATTTTCCGACGACAACAGTCAGGGGGAACCGTGCTCCGAGATCAGGGCTGCCAAACATTTTTTCAAACCTCCTTTTGACATCTCGTTTAAGACCGCAAACAAAAACCGGCGAAATTGCAATCTTTGAATTCCCCTAATATCGGTGGTCTATCTATGGGTGTGGGCCAACTAGGACCTAGCTGAGTCCGAAACCTAGCTGAGTTTGAAACCTACTTGAGCCTTCACTGACAGCCACACCGGAACTGCAGAAACGGAGACGGAGACGTATCTATCAGCGAAAAAGCTATAGAATGTGTCGGTGCGACTGTGGTCGCATGCAGAGCACCAATGGCAAGCACGAAAAATGAGTGCAAGGGTTGTGGCCGCCCACAAGGCTCGAAGAACAGCCCAAACGCTGGGAACGTTGGCAGACCGCGTAAGGATGTATGGTAAGCCCCCGAGGAGGTGTCAATCAGACATTGTCGGTAAGTGTGTCAAACTTATATGTTGTTCAGTGCTTTATCTGACCTTCAATCCCAGACGATTCCGTCACAGCGGCTGATGCTGATTGCGGGACTTCTCAGCTGCTGTTCACTATGAATATGGAGTCCGGGAGACACCTACAAAGCCAGTCCATAATGGCAAGAAGCGAGCAAATGGCACCAGTGCAACAGAGGCAGCTGGGAAGCAGAAACGAGCCTGCGTCGACGAGATCATCACAACACAGGTGAATTGTCAGTCATGACAGTCAAAAGGTACAAGTCACACACCTGTCAACGCTGTGAGCACACCGACTGTCCAGGAAAGTGGAACAGCGCACTGTGCACATTTAATACATCAGTGGGTTTTTATTCATTGTTGGACTTGATAAATGGCTCATCGACAAAGGCCGTTGGACCAGGAGCGGGTGGACAGAGCGGGATGAATGTGCTGGGAAGTGATTGAACGTGAACAACGACATGGATGAAAGGAGAGAAAAACATGAAATACATCAGTTAGTATAGACCTCGATAGTGTGTGGTTCGGCGCTTCTGCTCGATGCATTCCTGCCGTTGATCGCAATCCCGGAACTCCACTGAAGAGCACTTGATGGATGGCATGTAAGCAATCTGATAATCAAAATTTTAACCTGTATCCTCGACTCTGTTCCTCCCTTTCCCCCTCCCCCCTCCAATTTAATTTATTTAATTTTATTTAATTCCTTGATTTTCTTGACCCCCACACCTATAGTTAGTTCGCCCTAATATCCGGTGCACAATCCAAATCGGATGTTCAATGAACAATCTTTGGCCACTACCGCATATGTGTCCGGGCACCAGGACCTCTGCAATGAGTCCCACAAAACCGCAGCCTAAGACTGAGCGGCCCTATTAAATAGTGTGCTGCTGCTATCGGTCACCATTAAGTGGCCTCCAATATCCATTCACTCAACAGGATACAGGATGTTGAGACGTCGAATAAGAAGCAACATGTAAGAACAGAAAATGTAGGAGTGGAACATAGAACGCGGACACGTGATATGGTGCTCCTTGGACTGAAAAGAGGAACAAAAAGTCTATAGCTTATTCAACCCACAGCACAAAATCGCACCACGCAAAGTCACCTGCATGCGACAACTCACTCGTTCGCTGTGGCGACGCGTGTGCGAAGGTCCTCGGCAGTGACAGTGGTCTCGGCCTGTGTTGGGGCAACAGCGCGTGAGGAACTAGAGAGATTCGATAACACAGGCCTGAGGACCGTCAGATACGTGGTTTGAGCGCCCTAAAAGCGGTGCGCTGATGTCAGCACTGTAGCAACGAGTTGGTAGTGTGGCAAAACGTACGCGGAACGTAGGGAGCTGCAACCACAGGATGAAAACCGTCTTGAAAGCGAAATACCACGGGAAATAGTACAGAACAATCCGCAGCGCGAAACTCTCCGTGAAGTTGAAGAAACCGAAGACGACCCAGTACGTAAGCCACTGCACGTCATCCTGATGACCCGGGCTCTCCAATGCCTTGAACGAGAGATAAGCCGGGAGACCCCAGCCAACAAGGTTTGAGACGGGAGCAGCCAAGGGATTAACGAAGTGGAAGAGCGTAAGCAGGAGAATGCCACCGATGACAAGATACGTTTTGGGAACTTGAGTGCGCTGCTCAAAGCCGTTCAACACTGGATATTTCGTGAGCTATGCAGCAGCGTGGTGTCAGCATTTTACTCGAACGCAATGAACGATATCCATACCTCCTTGTCGAGTTGATTGAGGTAGTAATTTGCCTTATTCTGGGCCTGCACGAACGCAGGGTGCTGTTGTACTTTTTGCGTCGCGGACATCTGCAGACCAAAAAAAAGACTTCACGGTTAAAAGGCGCAGTAGCGGGGTTATAAGACTTGCAGACTCACGTTTGTGGGGGATATGTACTGTAGGTCGATTAAGTGGTCGTCAAGACGGTGATGGAGAAAGAGGGAGTGCCACTGACGCTGCTGGGTTGATATGGGTTTGATGACATGTGTTTGGCAACCGCAATACGTCAGCTCAAGGCGTGGCCCGTTCTCAGAGTTTGCTATAAACGCCCGCTAAAGTCTAACTACCAAATTCTTGTACACGTCTCCTCCAGTCATGGATTCATACGAGGCGATCCAGGTGCGTTCTGCTGCGGACACATTCCCTGCCTTTCGCTTTTCTCAACCACGCTGAAAAGGCCCTGCACAAATCATTGCCCCCATTCTCTCCTTACGTTCCCGCTTCGCTCCTGCCCCACATCGCGCTGGTCCTCCTGGCATCCACTTTTGCTCTAGCTTTTTACTCCTCAACGTTAGTGTATACTTCGTGTCTACGTGCTATGGTAACTGAAAACCGGACTCTCAGCCTTCCAAAAGACACATTGCCACTCCGTGAAACCGCCGTCGCATCCACAGCCAGCATCCTTGGTGGTTTCGGGGTCGTCGCGTTGTTCTGTAGTGTCGGAGTGAACGTCTAAAGTGGTCTGGGCTGCACATGGGCCAGAGTCGTGGTTGGCTTCCACGATTCATACAACTAGTTGTTAATACGCCAGCCATGCTTGCAAGAAACACACTGGAGAACACGGTCAACCGAGAGTCTAGCCGTACTGGTCGATGCGTACCGTGTATAAAATTGTTGACCCTTCGTCTGCACTGCGCATCTAAGAGAGACGGGAGATCAATCAATCAGGGAGAAAGTGACGCGGGCGGCCACGCACCTGTTTTTCCTCGTAAAACGCCTCCAAGTGCCCGCAAGCGGGGCATTTTTCTGACACCTGAGGTTATTATGTATTGGCATAGCGTCGAGTCATAGACCACGGCTTGTCACCTCACCTTTGGCAGCACTTTGCCTTGGTGAATTTTTGTCTGGGTTTTGCGCTTTTGCCTCAAGGCAGAAGGAAAGGCCTCGGGATGCGACCGCGTTGTAATTTCTATGTTCTCGTATGCTATGCATCCAGTTGCGGGGAGCCGCTCATATTCATACCAACGTGAAGGTACGCACAGGTAGCTGGTTCCTCGTGGTTGCACCGCTCACATGTCACCATGGGTTCGCCATCCTTCGGTAAACTGAGCAAGGTGCCGCAGTTGGGGCAAAATAAAAGCGAGCCTAGAGTGCAAGATCAATTGGATATTCCAAGTACTCAGCCGCAGATGAGGACTTGCCGATTTTATGAGCAAGCGCTGGCATTTCTAGGACTTAAAGTGCTTATCGTGCCACTGACCTCGAGGTTGGCATTCTACAAAGGCGGCGCTGTTATGACTCACCTAGTTAGTCGGACACGGGCAGGATACTGAGGAGCAGGCGGGACAAAGGCGGGATGTCAAGATAGAATCGGAAGGGGCGGGCCGGGTGCAATTCAATTTATAACGCGTCGTGAGGACCCCCGATAATGGGTGGGGAGGCCCGTTCCCTGTTTTCGAAAACAGGCCTTTTTTTGTCCGGACAAAATTTCGAAATTTTGGCTTTTTTGTCCGGACTGGATCAGGCTTCCCCCCCTCCGGGGGCGTTTTTGTCCGGACCAGCGGAACGGGCCTCAAGGAGGTCAGGTTTTGTCCGGATTCACGAAACTGGCCTATATTTTATCAAGAATAGAATGTACAAGCGTGAAAATGACAAGAATGTGCCCCCCCCCCGCGTCCCAAAAACCCACTCTATGTATCTCAGTGAACGTCAGAACCCCCAGCATTGTCAGCACCTTTCCTTTGAGCTCCACTCAATGATTTGGCGGCGGTAAGTAGCGCAGGTAACCTATTACGAAGTTGGCTGTACACGTCGAAAGCCGCCTCACCGATGTCCAGCATACGGCCATCTGGAGTGAGGGATACTGATCCATGAAGCCGCCAGAGGAACTGATCCGATGGCAAGTGAGTAAACGTGAACGCCTGGAGTTTGGCCACCTCATGGTGAACAGCGCGGAATTGTTGAAGGAACGCGTACTCGTATACTTGCATAGCGAGGTATGACACGGCACCGATGCTTTTGACTTCGTGTTGCCAGGAGTGGGGGGCGGATTTTCCACCACCTTGCGAATAAATTGCAAGCACTGAGAGACGATGAACTCGACGCATTGTAGGAATGAATGTAGGACTCACCACGGCCTATGTATAATTTCTCGTCAACTAACACGATCCCGTAGTTTCCCGTCCACAGCAGGCCATGATTTGGCTGCTGAGCATGCAAGTTCGTTACACCGACGAGTGCGTCCGTGAGTGATTTGACCTGTGGGAGATGCGAGAAGAGGCGTTGTCGCCGTTTGATGACCTGTGAGATTTTTGAATCAGCGTGGTGAGAGATGTAGCATCATACTTGCAGAGCTTACATTTGCAGCACGCTGGCCGGCAGCAAGTGCCGCATTGGCAGAATTACCTGCGTGAGTGGGAGCATCGGCCCCGAGTTCTGATTGGGACAGCGGCTTGACATCCCCTGGGCCCGAAATGTCCGGGCTGGTAACGGGCCTTGCCTGCACCCCCAGGCCAAGCGTCCGGACAAAAGGAACCGACCTCAGGGGGGTCCACGCTGATTTGTCCGGAAAAAATACAGGCATGGGGTCCGAAATTTCCGAAATTTTGTCCGGAACGGGCACTGGCCTCCCCACCCATTATCGGGGGTCCTGCGTCGTGATGGAATAACAAGGCGCTCTCGTGAACAGTCCCGCCATCAGCGACGTCGATCACGGCGATCCCTTTGTTTTCTCTGTCGCCATGTGACCGATGTAGCAACATATCGGCAAATCTTGGGGAACACCCGCCGGATAATCGAGAAGCTCAGGTGAGTCTGACGTTGCTTTGTGACTGGCTCAGCTTGACAATAAGGATGCCTAAAACAAGTCGCTCATTTTTGTCGCTGTCCCCTGCAAGTCCCTTGGCAGCGCTAGCCTCGGTTGTCCCCATGTCTGTGGGTCAAGTTGAAGTAGGAGCGTATATAACGCATCAAAGTGGATCACTGTATCTTAACACCCTTTCCCCCACTTTACCACATATCTTCCGGTGTTCCCCTCACGCAGGCGTGCAGCTATTAATTCTCTCGGACTGGGGCCACTTCATCGACATCTTGCGTTAAACCACGCCTAATACATTCCCTACACCTGCAGTTTTTATTCTTTAATCAACTTCACGCGACCTTCACGCCATGTCCACATCTGCCCTTTCCAGCATTGCTCTCGCACAGATCATCTTTAAACTTCGGTACGCGAATGCTCGCTACTTGCAAATCGCGCAGCAGTTACGCTGCAGGCTCCATTTGACCCACCATGCTAAGCGGCGTGCATACTGGGTCGGTCTTCGGGTTGATATCACGAAGGCCCAGAATTGCCCTGGGACTGCCATCTCTGTCAAGCCCCTTCCGATCGTGGACACCACTCGCAGTCCAGCAACAGCAGAATGGCCCACGCTGATCTCACTCAGATCTTCTGCAAAAGGACGCCACCTCAGCCAGGCCTCCCAGCTCGTACACAACCAGCTGGGACTGCAAGTGCCGGCGGCTCCTCGTATTGTTATCTCTTCCCCAGGTTCTTGTCTTAACGAGATCCAGTCACGACCATCTGCTTTCGTGCCATCCACGATCACGCCCAACGGCCACCCCCGTCTGATCATTCGCATCCCTCCTCTTCCTCGCATGGCTCCTCTCTGCGACACTGATCTGCCCACTGCTCCCATTCCCGGTGCACCCCTGCTCAGGTCTAAGGAACTGCCTGTGGACTCGGATTTCGAGATGGTGGACGTTCCACTCAAATCCGCCGGCTCCTGTAAGGCACCATCTCCATTCCCAGAAGTTCTCACTCATCCACTTCTCAGCGTCCTGGAGCTCTCCCGATCTCCTGACCCCCGTGAGTGGTCCCATCCTTTGCTATACACCCGACTGATGACTGTTCGTTAGATGGATGAGTTGCCAACCGCTCTCCGCATCAGAGTGCCTCCGAAGCGCAAGCTACAGGACTTGGAGGATGAAGACACCTCTGCTGAGTCAGACGCGCAAATGCCCAAAGTACGACCGAATTTTCATCTCAGACCGCTGTTCTGATTCTCGATTTCGCAGTACACGCTCAAAAAGCGATGGGCAAAGTCCCAAAACAGCAGTGATTTCATCCGTGTTCGCCACTGCCGCCGACGAACCTGAATCGCAAACGCTGTTCCTGCAGTGCGTGGACATTGCAATCAGCTAAGACAACAATATTAACACGTTGTCACGTTTACAGGGCTTCCCTGATCTGATGTTTGCCATTGGTGAACGAAGGCTGTTCTGCGCATGTGGCGAGCAGTATCTATAAATGTGTTCCCACTGAATGTCGCATATTCTTGAACTTGAAGCTTACTAGTATCTTGAGCCTTTGTAAAATACTGGGTGTGTGGTTCCTGCCCCACCACTTCGCCGGCTATTCTAACGGACCGGATCTAATCTTGTACCATCTCCTGGTTGTTGAGTTGTTGTCTCCGAGTCGACGTGTACACTGGACGCCTAAACTCAACTTGCCCTCAGTTTTGAACCCTTCAGACGATTTATCGACAAATATGCCAGATCCAACTTCCCAAGCCAACTATCTCCAGATCACTTCGCAGCACTTTAGCCTTGACTGGAAAGTCGATTTCGAGGAGAAGACAATCTCCGGATATGTGATCCACGATCTCATCGCCAACGAAGATAATGTAAAGGAGGTTAGGTGAGCGTCTCCAATTCCATGGGGTCGGATACCTTTCACGGGTGTTGCCCGATGCCGTGGTGTTTAGCATCGACTGACCACAACTCGAACTTAACATGTTTGTAGCTTCGACACGTTTGCTCTGAAGATAGAAGCTGTCGAAGTCGCAGGACATCCTGTTCAGGTAAGCACCCACGAACAAAGCTCTCAAACATCACCAGTCTTCCATCTGGTGTTGTACTCATGTGGTGTCGCGTCAGTTCTCTCTAGGGTCAACTCATGTGGTGATGGGATCTGCCCTCCACATTCCTCTGCCCACTCCCTTGAACTCCGGTTCCAAGGTATCCGTCAAAGTAGCGTACAGTACATCCAAAAACGCTACTGCGCTGCAATGGCTACAGAAAGAGTGCGCTAGCCTTCTATTCACAGTGGTGGATGGGTCAACTGATCTGACGTTAGGCAGACACAGGGGAAAGGCTTCCCATTCCTGTTCAGCCAGTGCCAACCGATCTATGCACGATCCCTGGTACCGATCCAAGGTCGGTACCTCGGAGCGGTATTGAACGATGTTTGTGCTAAATGACTGCTGTTTTCTAGACACGCCTTCGGTGAAAAGCGTAAGTTGTGGACAGGAAACTCGTAAGGATGCTCATACGACTGGCTGCAGACCTATACAGCTGCTGTGTCTGCCGTCCTTCCTATCCTTATGTCGGCAATCCGGGTGTCTCCGCCATCTGAAGGCCCTGCGCATGGTGGCAAGGTCATAGGCAAGGACCTAGTGACATACACATATCGTCAAGTGAGTAGGATGGTTGCCTGCGGGTCAGGTTGATTATTGACCTACAGTTCGTCGCTCTTAGCCTGTGCCAATCCCGTCCTATTTGCTCGCGATAGCCTCTGGAAACGTCGTCTACCGACCTTTTGACAAACTCGAGGGAAAAGATTGGACGAGTGGTGTATGGGCGGAGCCCGAACTTATCGACGATGCACATTGGGAATTTCGTGAGGACACGACGAGGTATGATTGCTATCGTCCTCTGTCTGTGGCGATGAACTAAGATTTCTTATGCAGGTTCCTCGCAGCAGAAGAGAAGCTTACCACAAACTACAAATGGGGTGTCTATGACCTTCTGGTGTTACCCCCTTCTTTCCCTTACGGCGGAATGGTGCGATCCGCTCTAAGTAAAATTTGTGCTTGTCTGAGCGGCTCTTTACCAGGAAAATGCCTGCCTGACCTTTGTCACACCCAGTAAGCAGTGTCCATCTTTTCACGCGGACGGGGCTAGCGCTAAAGTGACACCTAGCTGTGATTGCAGGGGATAGAACCCTGGTAGACGTGGTTGTTCACGAGATAACTCATTCCTACTTCGGAAACGGGATAACGTCAGTACCTACAATCTATCAATCGCACAAAATCTCACCTATCTCAGCCATGCCGATGCGTCGCACTTTTGGCTCAACGAAGGGTGGACGAACTACATGGAACGGCTGCTCCAACAGGAATTGCGCTCCCCTGCGCACCGTGGTTTCGCGATGGTTATTGGTGCTAAATTGCTGTATGACGACCTCAAGTTGTACGAAGGAAAGATGTCAAAATATCAGCGTCTCCAGATTGACTTTGAAGTTGGCGAAGATCCCGATGATGCCTACAGCAGCGTGCCGTACGAGAAAGGTTGTAACTTCATCCTGCACCTAGGTAAGCTTGTCCGCTGGTCGCGACCCTCGCAGCAACTCAAACTGTACAGAACGTACCCTTGGTGGCCTCGACGTCTTCCTTCCGTATGTGAAGGACTATGTAAACACTTTCATGGGGAAGAGCATCACCACAGCGGAGTGGAAGACACATCTCTATGCCTACTTCAAGCAGCACGGCGGTGACGAGAAGATCAAAGCACTTGATAGCATTGATTGGAACGTAGGTGCAGGCCTTGCAATCCATTGTCCGGATCGTTAAGCATCGTTATGATCGCACAAGGCATGGCTTTTCGGTGAAGGCCTCACGCTCCCGGTGGAAATGGAATACGACCTATCCCTTGCTACGCAGGCGTACGCTCTTGCTGAACGATGGGACGCGTCGCGGTCGACATCGGATCCTTCGAAACTCGACTTTACCGCCCATGATTTGGCGGAGATGGATACAAACCAGATCAGTGCGTTATCTACTGTACATCGCACTGCACCTCTATTCGTCTCATAAACGATCCCAGTCGCCTTCCTTGAGCGTTTACAGTCTTACCCCGCCTTGCCTTCGACCCATGTCCAGCACCTCGGCTCTCTTTACGACCTGGCTTCCACCAAAAACGCGGAGATACGCCTTCGTTTTTACCAGGTTGCGCTCCTTGACCCGACCGCACCCGGATCGTTGGCCTACGCCCAGGAAGCAGCGAGATGGGTTGTTGGGAATGACGGATCGGGCATAGTCAAGGGTAGAATGAAGTTCTGCAGGCCGATTTTCAGAGACGTCCACGCTGTGGACGCGGAGCTTGCGACGAGCACATACAGCCAGTACAAAGAAGCTTTCCATCCAATTGCCCAGAACTTGATCGAAAAGGTAAGCACAGCTCCCGACATGCATACAATGCAGGGGATCGCTTACACTAGCCTGCATGATCAGGACATCGGTCTTTACACGAAGACGCGGTAGCAATGGAAGGAGCGACTGGGTCACGTACAGCTACTCCCTTCTGGTGACTCCGTTACAGTCAGAGGGAATCTGTAGCCCACATATTTGGTCACACGTTACAAAACCCACGGTGTAGAGACACATTAAATCGCTATTGAAAGTCACCCCATAAATCTCCAAATACATCATCTTTCTTCTGAGCAGTTGCAGTCTGGGAGCTCCCGAAGATATCGCCCGTCGTCCCCGTCCCCGAGGCAGATGAGCCCCATATGTCGGTAGAGTGAAGCGCATTCATCTGTTGTATTGGAGCTTGGGGCTGTGATACTGTTGGCGAACCCCACATGTTTCCCTGCGCAGGTGGGATCGGAGGGGCACTCCATCCAGAGGTTGCGCCCCACATTCCAGTCCCGCTGGAGCCCATCATACTTGTTGACTGTCCTTGTGGCTGCTGCTGAGTCTGAGCACTCCCAAATTGATCCCATGGCGACTGAGGTTGAGAAGCAGATGTAAACTGCCCGAAGGTGGTCGCGCTCGCCGGCTGCGTCGCTGCAGGCACGCTAGCTGGAGGAGAAGAGAAAAGGGATAGAATATCTTGCTTGACGTCTTTCGATGGCTGCGGGGATCCAGGTTTGGTTGGGGTAGGATTGTGGAAATCGAGGGAGAACAGTTCGTCTTGTGGGGGTGGCTGAGGTGTGGCTTGGGTGGCTGGCGGGTCCATCGAGAGGAGAGGGGGCTGGCTCGTGCGATTTCTGTCAGCTACAGCAGCGGAAAGCAGTTGCCGGGACTGCGGCTGGTTGGTGGCGAAGGAAGCCTGTAGTGAGGGGGACGCTGCCATTGCTCCTCTGGTTGAGATGCTATTACTAACACTGTGCGATGTCCTATGTGGCTGCGAGACCACTGGGGGAGGCTGCTCGGCTATTAGGGTGGGGTCACTTTGTTCGGATTGCCCTTCAAGGGTTGCTGGATCGGTCGGGGGTGGACCCTCTAATGCCCACCTACGAGACTCATACTTTGATCGAACGAATGATTCCATTTTGCTGCAAGTATGGACCAGATCGTAAGCGGTAAGAACAGCGACAGACGGGTTGAATGTACATACTGATCAGGTGGAACGTGCCCAGCCTTCAGATGCGCCTCCCAGTATAAATTAGCGCGACGATTTCCCCATTTCTGGATAGACTGGAGTAGGACCCATGAGCCGCGTGCTGAATGCACAGAGGTACGGTCCCGCTGCTTACCTCCATTTGTTCTGGGGTCCAGATGTCCAGATCAACTGACTTTACGCGGCTGATGTGGGTGCCCATTCCACGGTGGATCCCTGAGCACCGGATGCAAAGGAAGACTCCTCTGGATTCATGCTGAGTTTCAGTAAGAGTCCCGATACAGAGCACTTACAGATTCCATGATGCCCAACGTGGATCTGTGAAGTGGATTAGCCTCATTTTCCGTGTGATATGAAAGCCGAAAAACTGTATACCATTACGCTTGCAATCAGCGCAGACCTTGTTCTCGGGCTGTTTGACGAGCTCTCTGAGTATCTTTGTGTGTCTTTCCGTAGTTGCCTTGTCCTGCCGAGACATGATGGATAAAAGGGAAGAAGATGGAGGCCGAGAATTATGTTTCTGGTGCAAGGCTAATCACTCTTGCCGGGCTGTGCCAGGTCACAGGCTCTGCACATGTGGCCAACACGCTCTTGCTTTCAGACCACGTCCTTGCGCTCGGAAGCAAAAACCTCAATCCAAGGTTCTTCGCCACAGAAACGTCGAAAATGTCAGCTGCAGCACGCGCAGAAGCTCGCCGTAAGGCAATCCTCGCTCGCGGAAACGACCGTCTCGCAAAATTGACGACCTCTGCTCGGGGAGAAGATGCTCCAGCTTACGTGCATAATGGTTAGTATTCTCCTCGTTCAATACACGCAGTAGTTTTTCCGTTGACACTTCGATAGATATCCCAGCGAGAGGTGCCGCCATGGGTTTGGGAGCGTTCGTGGGTGAAGATACCAATATGCCGCCCCCAAGGCCCACAGAAGAGTCGCAAAGACCGTCACCACCCCCGCCGGTCTCTTTTGGCGGGGTAGGGTTGGGAAACTCTCCTCCAGACCCCTCGGTTTGGTCAGAGGAGCAGCAGCAGCAATTCATGCAGGCTCTGATGGGCGGTTCTCTCAACCCGGCCTTATTCGCACAACCTCAGGTCGCACCTCCTCTCGTAGGTGCCGCTTCCGCACCTACACCAGAAGACCCACTTGCATCTTTTATGACATCCTTATCCCAGTTTGATACCGCACGAATTCCAGGGAAATCGCCAGCAGCACCTACACCACCAAAAGTTCCGACGCGCTTACAGAAGCTTACGCCCCTTCTTCACGTGTTAAGTGCTTGGTGCTTGCTGGCATTTTTCGCTCTTTGGAAGGAGCCACAGACGTTTGTCGACCGCACACACGGCGCCGTAGGAGGTGGGAGTCTGAGCCGGTGGGCCGAGCTTGCTTGGAGAAACGCAAGTGAAGGAGGGCTGGGGGTACAGTTCGTGGTATGATTTCAGAAGTTCCCATCTACGCCCTGTTATAACATGCTTTTGGTAGCCTTTCCTTTGGGTTTTCATGACCATTCAAATCATGCTGCACTCGTGGCGCATATTCTCTGGCATTGTGAGTGCGAACTTACTGAGTTTGGGATGTCACCGCTGATGGCCATTTTCTGTAGGACCAAGTGCGGCCTCCGACCTTGCTAGCGCTTGCGATCCCTCATCTACCCCCACCTTTTCCATCTGTCATCTTGAATGGGTTGAGGTACATCCAACTAGGCGGTACATTCCTTGATGACCTTGCCTCAGTCGTGTTTGGTATCGGTGTGATAGTGTTCATTGCTGGGTTGCTTACTGGTTAACATATTTTGGGCTTTTGTCGCGCAATTACATCTTGTTCTTCCGTTTCCTTAAGGAAAGTCCGAGTCATGGAATCAATTATCTCTATATCCTCGTAAGTAGCAAGCGGGGGAATCAATTATGGGAGTACAGCAGCAGCCCCCGTCTTTGGTCGATCCGGTGATGATAGCATATCCTCAACGAGCGCCTCAAGGACCTCCGCTCTTGGAGCGGCCTTGAGCTTTGGCACCCGAAGTCTGGAGGATGCTACCCGCTCCTGTCCCTCGCCTGGAAGTAAAGGAAGCCCTGCAGCCAAAGCATTGGCCTTATGCTGTTTCCAAGGGTCCCCACCCGCAAGGTCCATCAGCTCCTTCGCTATTGTCGTTGACCATTTCTTCGACATGTCTATCACGGATCTTCCCCCGTCATCTACTCGGGTGGAATTCCAGCAGTGATTGCGAAGAACGGATCGACGGCGAATAGCAGCGATATGCATTAGCCGCAGGAGGTGCACGATTTGCAAAAAAACACTTGCCGAATTCCACAACCATCTCGGGCTTCCAAACGTCGCTTATACTCTTGGGTAGCTTGTTGACCTCAACGTTGATGTTAGGATTGGCATAACGTATTCGCGGTAGCTCCTCTTTCACAAAGTGCCTATAACAAAAACAAGTCAGACGCGCCCTCACGAACACTGGGTTACCTGTCGCGCACCGTGCTCCGAAATGGTCGTTCTTGGCGGCCAGAGTGAGACTCAACCCACGCAAACCAGTGAGGTGTAGAGTAGGACCCTTCTTTAACTCTGCGAGGACTTTGGACAGCCGCGAGGGCCCCGGTATCGTCTTTGGCTTTCGAGGCATACGGAGAAGAGGACGTCTTGTGGCTGATGAACTTTTTGCGGTCGGATGTGTGTTTAGTCTTGTTGAATTCTAAAGCTGACGCCTTCCCGATTCGGCACTCATTCACATGTCTGTTCCTTGCCAGGCTTGCCTTGTCGACCTGCACGTGCTATAAACCTCTACCCATCTAGCTTATACCTATCGTCATGGAATCCGAAGAATCACTGGTGACGCGCAGGTCCAAGCGGAGCACCGCCGGTAACCGGTAAGCCCTGTGATGCGGTCGTCTGAACTCGCCTAACCGTATGGTGAGGATGGAAGCTGCCCTTGCAGAGTTAGCCCTTGAGGACGTCAAGGACGCAGAGGAAGATAATGACTTTGTGAATGATAAAGGTATGCTGCATCTATATGCCCTTGTGCAAAGCTCATATTCTGTACAGAAGAGGAAGATGTCTTTGAGTCTGATTTTGCTAGTACAGATGAAGAAGCCGTTCAAGAGGAGATGGATGCTGGAGACAACGCTGTTCACGAGGAGGAGAAGAGGGCACGCAAAGTATGCGTAAATTATATTATAGCACTCCTCGAACTCATATCCGCTGAAGACCGCTCGCTCACGCCTCGAGAAAGCAACTGCGGCGGCTCATGCTCGGCAAAAGGCCACATTCAACCCGCAAGCTCAGGCATCGTCTCCCGCGGAAGCATCGGCCTCTGCCGCGAAGTCCAAGAGGCGTGTTGCTCTCGGAGGTGCTATCAATGCAGAAACAGGCGAGGTTATCGAAGGCACGAAGCGGCAAAGCCGGAGGACACACACCATCATGAACACGTCCGCCACTGTCAACCGTATCAAGAATGCGGAGGTGAAAAAGGTGTGCACTCTGGCCTAGCGCTACGAGGACCTGAGTTCATTTCCCCTCTCAGGCTGCTGTACCGAAGAAGATCAAGGTCAATACCAGAGCTCCGACACAGGACGAGCTCATCGCTCGCGCGCTCGACAATGAGGAGGGCAATATTGTTGAACACAGAGACTACCTCAAGCTGGAGGAAGAAAAGCGTGCTCGAGCTCGCGTGGTTCGGCCCACCATCGAAGGGCCGATGTTGAGATGGGTCAGCCGTAAAGAGCAGGTTAAAATTCCTCAGCTCCAGCCTGACCCTCGCTTGGCTCCACCACCCCAGTATAGTTTTGTATACGGTGTTCCTCCGGGGACTGCTCCACCCTCCACCTCCACCTTTACATATACTTCCCCATTCCACACATATACAGCACCGTCGTACGGGAGCGCCCATCAAGGCTCGTCCGCAGGCCCAACTTCACCCAACCCACCAGCACCCACAACTGCACTCCCCGCGCCACAGCCATCCCACCCCCCCGGTCCCCCTCAAGTAGCACAACCTTACTACGGCGCTATTCCCGCCGTGCCACCACTAGAAGATCGCATAGAAGATGTGTGCAAGAACTATATTGTACACGAGTTGTCCCAAGCGCGGCCTGCCACTAAGCCTCTATGGAAAGATACCATGTCGGCGATGTTTGGAGACCACGTGAGGTGGGATGAGCTCCGGGTGTTCACCGGGAAGCAACGTCCGCTCAGTCGGTATCACTCTCTACGTTGAAACTGCTGGTTTCTGATGGTGTGTTTATAGCTCGACCGCAGCAGATATGTCCAATTACAGGGGCTTCCGCCAAATACCTGGATCCACGGACAAATGTGCCCTTTGCGAACGTTGGCGCGTATCACACGTTGACAAAGATACTCTCCCATGAGTACGTATGGAGCGATGGGCTGAGTTGCTATGTTTCTCGCGGTGAAAACTCTGAAGCACCAGTGGTCGAGGACGAACCCTCCGGTAAACGGCGAAAAGTGGATGCCGAGGATGGCTAAGGGGAGGCGGGGTGGATTTTCGTTTAGATGCTTGTATACACCATTGTGTGATGTTAAGCCCCATGTTAGAAGGTTCTCTAAACTCATCCCCAAATCATCGTATACTAGCTGTAGTTGCACACGGGTTGATTCAGTGCAGTGAGGATGTGGATACCTTTTGGTCAAGCACAACAACCAATGGTGATGTTATCTGGGTTCGTCGGTCCAGTGGATGGAATCTCTGCCACCACTGCTGTTGTCTATGTGCTGATGATAGAGAGGTGTAACTTGGATGCTACATATTATGTACCAGAATATCCAACAACTTACGATACCAGCTCACAAGTCAATCAACAACTCCTCCCTCCTTTCCGGAGGTGACGCTATACCAGAAGGAACCGACGGGCCGTACATGTCAAACGTCTGAGGAGCACTGGTGGGTGCAACGGGGAACTGCGGGAGCGATGGCGGCGGAGCTTGTACATGTTGTTGGTGCTTTGGAGGATGAGACACAGAGCTGGAGCGACCGAGGTTAGTGTTGGTGTGTGGTCGTGGGGATAACGCCGTGCGCTCAGGACCTGCAACAGTATTATGTCGAGCAAGGAAAGATGTTGCCGGAGGAGGTTGGGGCGGCTGTGTCGCAAGCCGAGACGGGGCCTGAGGTAGCGTAGGGGGCAGGTGGACCACGGTATTAGATGAAGGTATTGAGAGGGGTTGCGGGGATTGCGTAGGCGGGGGAGCGGAAGTTGGCTGATAAAAGGATGCTTGGGGCCCATTATATTGTTGACTCGGGAGAGAAGCGAGACCGGATTGTGACGGCTGGGCGTATTGTGACGAGTCTCCGATCTGCTGACTCCAGGTTTGCTGCGCCTGGCCATTGGCCATTTCAGGCGGGTACGGCCGTGAAGGCCCTGCACCCTCATACTGAGCATGATGCTGCTGGTATTCTGGCTGGTTTGGGGGTGCTAAAGCGTATATGGGTTGCGAGTTACGGATTTGGGGGGAAGCATATCGTGCAAGATCCGTGCGGGAAGGCCCATAAACCGGAGAAGCCACTGCAGGCGCAGCATACGGTTGTCCCCATGTATTAGTGTCTTTGATAGCAATAGGACCCTGCGCCGATTGCTGAGTGTTAGTCGGCGACGTGGCTGATCGGTTTGCTGGAGTTGAGCGACTCCATGTGGGATGCGATATTTGCTCTGTAAGAAGCTTGTCGTAAAGCTTTACGGCTTGAGACAGCTTGTCGTGCATCTCCGAGAGCATTTCTGTGGTTACCAGTTATAAATTTTCAACCAAGGGGCCTGCCCGGTGATCACTTACGCTCTTTCTTTCCCGTATCATCCAAACTGAGGGCTAGCTTTGGTCGCAATCCATTTGCTTTATCGAATAGCTCGTTTACTGCAGGGTATCTCGACATGTCTCTTCCTCCCTGGGCCTGTACTTGCTCGACAGTTTGACTAAACGTGAGTATCGCATCAGATTCCAAAGGTTCGAGATCGTAGTTGGGTAGCTTCGGCACGGAGGGAGTAGGTGTTATAGTTGGGGGATACGATTGAGAATGAGTGGAGTTTGAGTAATAGTAGCTTGGTTCCTCGGGTTGTTGAACGTCAACGGGTGCGCTCGGTCTTGGGGCATTCGCTTCGCGGAGACTGGCTTCAATCGCAGCTCTAAGGTCTGGATCGTCTTCATCTTCCTCCGGGGATTTGTAGTCCGGGTGAGTGCTGCGATCGACCAATGGTGGCTCAGAGACCTGCCATGCGGCGGGAGACGGCTGAGAAGGAACGTATCCGGGTCGTCTGTGGCCATGGGCAGCACCGACTTCTTGTAAAGACAGCTGTATAGCACGCTGCAGCTCAGCGTCTGCGAGATCGCGTGCACTACTATGTCGCGGGCTGTACATACTTGCCGCATGGCGATGGCTCTTTCCACTGACACAAACGTGAGGTTCAACACAAACGGAGTGTGGCAAGCAAAAATTACGCACGTCTTCTCGCCCTTTCTTGCCAATTTGGAGTAACATCCATCACATACTCTGACGGCTTGAGTTATGCCAAAATGAGGCAGAGGGGTAGTCTTGGAGGAACATTGTTGGTCGAATACCTGTCCACAGTTCCGACAGTGATGTTTACGATTGGTGAAGCTGAACGCGGTCCGGCATCGAAGGCACACATCGGAATCGATCCACTCTGGAGCCGTTGACGTGTCCACCATCGCCGAATTAGCGAGAGCTAGATCCTTTGGAGGGAAATCGTAGCCTGGGGGCAGGAAGTTTAGCAGCTGCGCAGTAGATGCGTGGTCTTATCCGCTTACCTTCACTCTTCAAAGTCTTATACACCTGACCAACGTAGTACAGATTGGGCTTCCCTTCGAATGCGAGAGACCAGTTCTGGATATACTTTAGGATGTCGGTCTTCACTAGATGGTTCAAGCCGGGGATCTTCAAAATAGAAACGAGGTTGTCCACAAACTCCCGAGACGCTACTTCGGTCAAAAAGTGATCGCCACCATTCTTCACACAAACATCCGTTAGCTGTGGAGCGTGTTTGCTGGTGAGCGATACCAACACAACAGAGAGGAAGTCTGCTTACGCCCAATGCCAATAACTGTACGTTTGGATTCTTGTGATTGAGACGACGCTTAAGGGCGCGCATAGCATCCTTTGCTGGGGCTGATTTTGACCGAATTTGATCACATATCTCTAAGTTAAGAGCCACGTCTTCAGAACCGCTAGGAATGAGCTCTGAGGTTGCCTTGTCTGAAAACCGGTAAGTAACTGCAGGGAGTACACTACAGAATGACTAGACTGTCTTGTACTTACCGACAGCTTCATCCAATTCTGAGGTTGGCCACAACCAGCTGCTTATCGACGACATATTCTTCTACACGCGAGTTGGAAGTGTGTGGCCAAGTTATAACGCAGCTGTGCAGCGCCAACTGCGGCACAAGTGCTGAACGATGACAGCACTGGAAACCCCCCTGACTAAGCGCATTATTTCACACTCCGAACAGGAATATTCTACATGTTTCGAGAATTATATGCAAGGGATGTGAGAGAGATGGGGCGTCAGCACCCTAAAAACTCGGTTGGTGCAGTTGAGGGCATACCCAAGTGTAAGGTAGTTTTTTGGCACAGAGATGGAGTAGAGATGGGTGCCCGTAAGTGTACGAAGCAGTATGGCGAATTGATTAATAACAGTTATATGTGACCCCCGTCACATGAGTGGCACGGAGCCGTCAGCGGGTGAATTGAGGCGGAGTTGGAACGTGCGACTCATTCACAGGTTGTCCTCAACAACCATCTCGCTTTGCTCCAAGGACTTCTGGTTTCCTGATAACTGCCTTTGCGCGTTCGGAGGCGACACTATCGAAGTACTTGCCGACCGGCCTTTGGAGGGAGAGACTTTTACCTGGATTTTCCCCACAGTTTTTTGTCTCTTTTGTCTTTTTTTCTTTCTTCGGTCTGCTTCCCATCATTCCTCAAAAAAGTCGCTGAAATCCGGCCGCAACCCCGCAAACCGTCGATACATTCACGAATTCGCGTTAATTCACGTTTTCCGGACTATTTGCATTGTCTTTCTGGGTCTAATTCTCCTTCCTGACTCTATCGCGCCTCCACCTGTTTTCTTTCTGTTTTCGTTGTTTTCGCAATCATGCTCGGCCACCAGTTCGCGTATTCCGCGGCTCCCATTCGTAAAGTGAAGGAGGTACAGTTTGGCATCCTCTCACCGGAGGAAATTGTGAGTACCTTGTCTATCTTGCAGGGCCGTCTCCGTTTACGGAATCGCTATCGATGCTCAGAAAGCGTACTCGGTGGCGAAAATCGAGCACCCAGAGGTCATGGATGAGACTACGCATAAACCAAAGTTAGGTGGTCTCATGGATCCCCGTATGGGGACGATCGACCGTAATTTCAAGTGCCAAACATGTGGCGAGGGTATGTCGGAGTGTCCAGGCCATTTCGGTCACATCGAATTGGCAAGACCAGTTTTTCACCCAGGTGAGTTTCATCGGTGGTATTTCCTGCTCTGCAACCTTTAACGGAAGCGACAGGCTTCATTGTGAAAGTGAAGAAGATATTGGAATGTGTATGTGTAAATTGCGGGAAGCTGAAAGCCGACATCGTGAGTCGCGTCCCTTTTCCTCTACTCGTTTCGCACCCCACATCCCAATTTTCTGGGGGCTCTCTCCATAATCAATGGAGAACCCCAAACCCGCACTGCGCTTGTACCTCGACAATCGAGGCGTTTGACCGTCTGTGGCGTGGTTTGCGCGCGTTTTCGGTCGCTTGATCGCCGCGCGAACCATTGCGAGCGCCCAGATATGGTTGGACACGCGGTGCGTGGTGAAATGGGGGGCTGAACGAGGAGTGCGAAAACATCGTCTTCCAGCCTGTGCTCAAGGCACACCGTTGGATTAAGCTTCGGCGCCTCTTCCTGTAACGCAGAGAGGGTGCTCCGGAAGCTAGCACTTGTTACTGTTCTGTCGATTGCCCCCTGTGAAATGTTTGTGGATTGTCCGAGGAAACGGTTATGTGTCGCGTCGTAACACCCTCACTGACGTTTTATCCCATATGTCATTTGATATCGTTACTCGAATGTCATGTCCTTTAGTCCGACCCTAACTTCGCCGACAAGATCCGGCATGTCCGGGATCCCAAAGCGCGAATGGCCGTCGTCTGGGCTCATTGCAAGACCAAAATGACGTGCGAGACTGACGAGCCGAAAGAGGAGGGTGAGGGTGGCGATACTGAGGAGCCCAAGAAGGGCCACGGCGGATGTGGTCACATTCAGCCGGCTATCAGGAAGGAGGGACTAAAGCTTTTTGTGCAATACAAGAAGCCGAAGGACGATGACGAGGTTGGTATTGTGTGGTGGAGATGAGGTGCACGCTGATGCCTTTTCGCAGGACGTTAAGTCGATGCAGCCTGACAAGCGGCTATTTACACCATCGGAAGTGTACACGACGTTCAAGAAGATGTCGGACTCGGATCTCCACCTAATTGGTCTCTCAGACGAGTACGCACGCCCGGAATGGATGATTCTCACCGTCATGCCAGTCCCACCTCCACCTGTCCGTCCCAGTATAGCCGTAGATGGCGGTGCGATGCGTAGTGAAGATGACTTGACGTACAAGCTGGGTGATATCATTAAAGCCTCTGTAAATGTGCGCCGGTGCGAGCAAGAAGGTGCGCCAGCCCACGTTATCACGGAGTTTGAGCAGCTTCTACAGGTAAATGATCCGAGGCAACTCTTTTCTGCCTCTACTAACACCGTGTGCTACAGTTCCACGTTGCGACGTACATGGACAATGACATTGCCGGAATTCCCCAGGCTTTACAGAAATCTGGTCGACCTGTGAAGGCTATTCGTGCGCGCCTGAAGGGAAAGGAAGGTCGTCTGCGTGGAAATTTGATGGGAAAGCGTGTCGACTTCTCGGCTCGTACGGTCATCACAGGTGACCCAAACCTGGAACTCGACGAAGTCGGTGTTCCCAGAAGTATCGCGATGAACTTGACTTACCCGGAGAGAGGTTTGTTCGCTCACGATGCCATGAGAATTTTTGTTGACACGTCTTTTAGTCACTCCTTACAATATCGCATACCTTCAGGAACTCGTACGAAATGGCCCAACTGCATACCCTGGCGCCCGTTATGTTGTTCGAGATACAGGGGAGCGTATTGATCTGCGATATAACAAGCGTGCAGATGCCTTCCTGCAATATGGATGGATAGTTGAACGACATTTGAAAGATGGAGAGTAAGTCTAGGGCCCTTGCTTGAAGCGGCGGACGGTCACTCACAAGTCGATCTAGCTTCGTCCTCTTCAATCGTCAACCCAGTCTCCATAAAATGAGTATGATGAGTCATCGTGTCAAGCTCATGCCCTATTCAAGTGAGTTAAGTGACTTTGTTCACTGATAGCAGGTTTTGACACCCGTTGCCAGCCTTCCGTCTGAACTTGTCCGTTACGCCTCCCTACAATGCTGACTTTGATGGTGACGAAATGAACATGCAGTGAGTTCTGCGCTCCCTTTTCCTTATATCTGGAGCAGTGTTGATGCTCGTGTCAGCATTCCTCAAAGCGAGGAAACACGCGCCGAGCTCAGTCAAATCGCGTGGGTTCCGCGGCAGGTATGCTTTCTAAACCCTTAAACTCACGTTGCGAGGTTCACGGGTCGTAGATCATATCTCCACAAGCGAACAAACCGGTAATGGGCATCGTTCAGGACACGCTTTGTGGTATTCGCAAGTTTACGCTCCGGGATACCTTCTTGGACTGGAATCAAGTCCAGAATATATTGTTGTGGGTCCCTGAGTGGGACGGTGCTGTCCCGACACCTGCTATCATCAAACCCAAGCCGCTGTGGACAGGAAAGCAGATCCTTAGCATGGTTATTCCTCGTGGAATCAACATTCATCGCGCGCCAGAGCCCAAATCATCTAATCCCGTGTTTGACGACGGCATGATGATCGAGAACGGCGAAATCGTTTTCGGTATTGTGGAGAAAAAAACTGTCGGTGCCTCTCAAGGCGGTCTCATCCACGTCGTCTTTCGCGAGAAGGGTCCTGAAGCAACCCGCAACCTCTTCACTGGTATTCAAATGGTCGTCAACTTCTGGCTATTCCACAACGGTTTCAGCATCGGTATCGGTGACGCCATAGCCGGTCCAAACGTCATGTCCTTTATCACCCAAGAGATCGGCGACAAGAAGCAGCAAGTTGCCAACATTATCGAAGACGCTTACCATGATCGCCTCAAACCGTTGCCTGGTATGACCATTCGAGAGTCCTTCGAGAGCAAGGTTGAGCGAGAGTTGAATCGTGCTCGTGATACATCTGGTCGATATGCGCAGGAGAATTTGAAGGAGGATAACAACGTGAAACAGATGGTGGTCGCAGGATCGAAGGGTTCATACATCAACATTTCCCAGATGTCGGTTTGCGTCGGTCAGCAGAGCGTGGAAGGCCGTCGCATCCCCTTCGGTTTCCGCCATCGCACACTTCCGCATTTCACAAAGGACGATTTCAGTCCGGAGGCTCGTGGTTTTGTGGAGAATTCCTATCTGCGCGGCTTGACGCCGCAAGAATTTTTCTTCCACGCCATGGCTGGCCGAGAAGGTTTAATTGACACAGCTGTCAAGACAGCCGAGACGGGTTACATTCAACGTCGTTTGGTGAAGGCCTTGGAAGATGTGATGGTGTGCTACGATGGCACCGTGCGGAACTCACTGGGAGACCTCATCCAATTTGTCTATGGCGAGGATGGGATGGATGGCGCGTTCATCGAACGCCAGAAAATCGATACGTTCGGTCTCAGCGACAAAGAATTTGAACACAACTACCGCGTGGACGTCACAGATCCCGCTGGAGGCTTCCTACCTGGAGTCCTCCAAGTCGGTCTGGATGACAGTTCACTGGATCTGCAAAGTAAGCTCGACGAAGAGTACAATCAGCTTGTCACCGATCGCCGAGAGTTACGGGAATTCGTGTTCCCTGGCGCCACCAACGTTACACCTCACTATCTTCCCGTGAACCTCCTGCGTATCATCCAAAATGCCTTACAAATCTTCCATATCGACAAGCGTAAACCGAGCGACTTGGAGCCTGCGTACATCGTTGAAGCCGTGCAACAGCTCGCCAATCGGCTAGTCGTCGTGCTTGGAGATGACACCCTTAGCAGGGAAGCGCAGGCAAACGCGTCGTTGACGTTCCGCATGCACATTCGTGCCACATTGGCGTCTCGGCGTGTTTTGGAGCATTTCCATCTTAATCGGGAGGCCTTCGAGTGGGTTATGGGGGAGATCGAGACAAAGTTCAATCAGTCTCTAGTTAATCCTGGCGAGATGTGTGGCACACTGGCTGCACAGTCTATCGGCGAACCAGCTACGCAGATGACCCTCAACACCTTCCATTATGCTGGTGTCTCGAGTAAGAACGTCACTCTCGGTGTGCCCCGTTTGAAGGAAATCATCAATGTCGCAACCAACATCAAAACTCCTTCGCTGTCCGTTTATTTGGACGCTGATATCGCCGAGGAGAAAGAGGGTAGACTGGCGAAGAACGTCCAGCAGGAGCTCGCGTATACTTCCCTTCGAACGGTTACGGCTGCTGTGGAAATCTGGTACGACCCTGATCCCAGTTCAACTATAATCGAAGAGGATTCCATCTTCGTCGAGTCCTTCTTCGCGATTCCGGACGAGGAGATCGAGTCGAAGCTGCACCTCCAGTCTCCTTGGCTCCTCCGTCTCGAACTCGACCGAGCGAAAATGATCGATAGGAAGCTCACCATGCCGTACGTCGCCGGACGGATCGCGGAGAGCTTTAAGACGGATCTCTTTGTCATATGGAGTGAAGACAACTCGGAGAAGCTTGTTATCCGCTGCCGTGTTCTGGGCGGCGCAGACAAAGACGATGATGGGATGGGAACAATCGAGGAGGATATTTTCCTGCGGCAGCTGGAGAACACTATGCTGAACTCGGTCAGCTTGCGCGGAGTGAAGGACATCAACAGGGTGTTCTTGCAGGAGCATAAGAAGGTGTATATTGACGAGAAGGGGAGCATTCAGTCAAAGGACGAATGGGTGCTCGAAACGGATGGCATCAACCTCAAGACGGTAATGTGTATCGACGGCGTTGACTTCAGGCGGACATATTCCAACAGCTGTGTTGAAGTCTTCAACGTCCTTGGCATTGAGGCCGCGCGGGCCGCCATCATGAAGGAGCTGCGCGGCGTCATCGAGTTCGATGGTTCCTATGTCAACTATCGTCATCTCGCTCTGCTTTGCGATCTCATGACTCACCGCGGGACCCTAATGGCAATTACCCGCCATGGTATCAACCGCGCTGATACGGGAGCGCTCATGCGTTGCTCATTTGAAGAGACGGTGGAGATCCTCATGGAAGCAGCTGCTGTTGGCGAGAAGGATGACTGTCACGGCATTGCGGAGAATGTCATGTTCGGCCAATTGGCGCCCATGGGCACGGGTTCCTTCGACGTCGCGCTGGACATCGACATGCTGAAGGATGCTATCGTGGACCACCGCCTGCCTGTCCAGAATATGCTGGCAGCACAAGCTGATGGTGGTATGACCCCAGGTCAAGTAGCAATGACTCCATATGACACCAACTCGCCTGCGTGGTCGGAGAGTAATTTCAAGGGCGAATCGGCGGCGTTTTCACCGCTTGCTGTCAACGGCGGCGAGGATCCAGCCAACTTTTCGTTCCTTGGATACGGTCAGAGCCCAGTCGGCGCCGGAGGCATGTCCCCCGCGGGTCCGGGCTACAGTCCAAGCTCTCCTAACGCGTACTCTCCGACGTCGCCGTATGTACCCCAATCGCCATTCGGTGGGGCTACATCACCGTTCGGAACCTCTCCGTACGCGACGTCCCCATTCTACGACCGCGGCAGAGGTCCAACCTCTCCAACGTACTCTCCAACATCCCCTGCTCTTAATCTTACGTCTCCCGGATATTCTCCCACAAGCCCCCGCTACTCTCCCACCTCCCCATCTTTCTCTCCTACTTCACCGCGGTACAGTCCCCAGTCTCCATCGTTTAGTCCTACTTCCCCGCGCTACTCACCCACCAGTCCCTCGTTCAGTCCTGCTTCCCCGCGATGTGCGTTTTTCTCCATTTATCGTATGGCACAGCTGACATAGTTCATTGCGCAGACTCTCCTAGTGAGCCTCCATTCTTCTGTGAATAGTACATCTCTGACCGCGTCTAACCCCGCATTGTGTCTGTCTTATAGCCTGTGAGTAGAGTCTTTCATGTGGTAGCTGACCGCGACTGATTTTGTCATTCAGCTCCAGCACAGATGTCGCCATCCTCTCCCAAATACTCTCCGACTTCTCCAGCGTCACCTTCTTCGCCGAAGTATTGTAAGTATCTTACGTCATTTTTATCGTACTCGCTCACGAGCCCCCCTGCAGCACCCACATCGCCCACGTACTCTCCAGCCTGTAAGTCTTTGCTAAATCTGTTGTTGACTGCTGCTGACTATTGTACTTTCCAGCTCCTGCGTATTGTAAGTACGACTTCATGGCCACTGCCTTTGATACTCATTCTCTTCCAGCTCCCGCATCTCCTGCCTATAGTCCCACGTCCCCACAATGGTCGCCTTCGAGCCCCGCTCAAAATGGCACAGCGAACCGTGGTAATTCGTATAGCAATTCGCCCTCGTGGGCCTGAGTCGTTCATTATAGTGATGTGGGCATGTCTTCTTGGTTGACTTCACGTCTTTCCATCTTGTTTCATCTGTCATTATGGCAAAGCCTTCACGCATATCTAGCGTCTTCTGTCCAAGCACCATGCATGTAGAATAAGCACACTTTTTACTATACAAGCTAGATATGAATTATTTCGCACTCCATGACTTGGTGTCTCACGCAATCAAATCCGTGGGCAGTTCAAAACAGCCCCTTTGATGCATTCAACAAGTATAGATCTAGGTAATTGCGATGAGAAAAACAGAATGATTGGCACAAGACACGGAGGTGGAAGCATGGATGTGGATTGTATACTAAACATGGAGGTTAGCTGTCATAAAAGCAGATACCTTGTGAATAAAGTCCGTCCAAGATGTACTATTTTGCAAACGAGTGGTGGGATCAGTGGAAGTGCGCCGATCGACGACGTAGAGAGAAAAAGGCGGAGGCAGCGTTTGCGCAATATTATTACACGTGAGGGTATATGGGTGAATTGGAAGCTAGTGGATATTCGATCCGAACGCTTAAAAATCAGCTTGTTGATGCAGCGCTGCTAGTAATTGCGAGGTAAGGGAGAACCTTGAGGTTTTAGATCTGACAGGATGATGTAGGGGGATTGTGGGTAAAGGAAAATGATCAAGGGAATATACGGCCAAGACGACCGTGTACGACAAGCAAGGATGTAAATCATCAAATGAAGAACTGCGTGCTGTGCGTGTCATGGTGAGTCGCGTTCAGATAATCAGAAGATGTCAACATACTGCATCCGGCTCGACGCGTGCACCTCCATCTCCTCCATCTTGTACGAATTAAGCTCTTCCTTGATACGCTGTGCCAAAGCAGGAGTCAAACGGCTCCAAGTCGCCGGTTCGCTGCGGCGATCATAGACCGAGGCAGAAAATGTATCGTAAACAGAAAGATTGTTAGCGAATACCAGGCGCTTGGGCGGCGACGTCGCGGACCGATGGGTGAGCGTTGGTGGCGAAGTCAAGGGCATCGTCGACAATGCAGGAGCCGAGGAATTGGGAAGAGTAAACATGCTCTTCTCCGGTGGGTGATGTGGAGATGAATTACCTGACCCTGACATGTCCTTCGGCGAGTCTACGCCGAGGCTGTCAGACGATCCAAACTGAAGAGGAGGAAGCAAGGAGGTGGGTTTACCTCCTGGGTTGGAGTGAGCTGACGAATGCGAGGGATGTCTGTGAAGTCCGTCGATGTGATCCGGGTCTGGAGAGGGTATGCGCGCCAGTGGGCCCAGCTCCGAGGTTTGCCCAGCCGGCGAGTTATAGGAATTGGATCGAACGCGATTGAAGGCTGGGTTGTTGAGGTGGTCGACGCTATATGCGTCTTGGCTATAGCTCCCAGCACCTGAGTGAACTGTCGGTGAGGGCGGCAATATGAGACGGGGATTGGTTTCACCTTTCAAGATACCTTTCGTCGGCGTCTTCGTCCTCTCAATGCTACGTCGGACATTGGTAGCCCACTCGACAGCCTCATGTTCGTCATCGCCCATGCTTGTCCGCTCGAGGGCTACCCTGATAGTAACCTCTTCCTCTTCTTCCTCGTTCCATACCTCGTCGTCATCCCAGCCGTCAGAGATGAAGCTTTGTCCAGGCTGAGGCTGCCCATAAGCATGGCCGTCCTCGCTATCAGATTCCTCCTCGACGATCACCCTCGTCCCATCCTCACTGACCCTGGTCAAGCCAGCCTTCACCGGGGAGGAGTCGCCTCTGGTCGTCGTGTTCTTTTCCCACGTCATAGGAACGGGCGCCCCGTTCGGCTTCTGCGGGGCAGCGGCGGCAGCAGCCTCAAGTTGCGCCTTGGCCTTCGCGGCAGCTTCTGCATTGCTCTTGAGCGTATGTTGTCGCGCAAGCTTCGCGGCGGGACTGAGGCCGTTCATCTCGGGGGCGCTCCAGTCGCTTGAGCGATCTAGTTCTGCGATGGCGTGCGAGACAGTCGGCTCAGCAACTTGCCCCTTGGCATCCTTCTTTTTCTTCTTCTTGCCCGAGGTGCTACCCCCGTCCTCACCTTCCTTGTCTTTCTTGTCCTTGAACAAGGATGTGATACCAGCGAGAGAATTGCGCCGCGCAAGCTTGCCAATGGACCCTAGCTTCCGAATAACGACTGATGCAGAGGACATGGTCGACGAAAGCGAGATATTATCCGTCGATGCGTTAAGCCGCGAGTTGAATAGTGACGCAGCACGTGACTTTTTCTTCGTCTGGACCGTCGCGGAGGATGCGCCATCCGTGGCATCAGGCGATGGCAAGCCACCGCCGCTCGAGCTCGCTTTCGCGTTATCGGTCTGGATGCTTGGCTTGGAATGGACTTTGCGGGAAGAGGTGGCCTTTGTGGAGCTCGCATCTTCATCGTCCTCTTCTTCCAACGCCTGAGCAGCGTTGAGTGACAGCGCGCGGCGGAGGCGGCCCTTGAGTCCGCCGCTGCGGACAGCGGCACTGGAGGTGGGCTCGAGCATGGCTGCGAGGTCGCTATCGTCGCGAGACATGCGCTTCTCGGTAGCCGTAAAGTTGCCCTGAGATAACGGCGATGGCCGAACGGGCCGGGCAGCAGGATTATTGTGGGTCGAAGAGGTACTGGTCGAAGCGCTTGTAGAAGCAGAAGGCCGCGGTGTACCCGATGAATTAGTGGAAGATGAAGAAGATGTGCGGTGGTGTGGTCGTGGAGCACTGCCCCCACCTCCGCTCGCGGACGAGGAGTTACTGCCTGTCCTCGCGCGCGGGCTGTCGACAGCGGGAGGTGATGGCTGGGGTGGGCCATTTCTCGACCGTACACTGCCTGCAGTACCGGAATGGGAGGGGGGCGGAGTGCCGGCGCTAGCGCCGTTGGTGTGCCCGTTCGATGAGCCCTGATTGCTGCTCGTCCTCTGCCGCGAGCCACCTCCATGGCTAGACCCTGAATTAACAGAAGTGGTTGACGCAGAAGCGTCTCCACGTGCGTATGGAGGCTGAAAGGTGCCTCCAGACTGGCCACCCGACCGCCATTCGCTATCCTGGGCAAGGGGCGTGCCGGATCGATTTGGACGGCGATAAGGATGAAATCCATTGTGCTGCGGCTGGCCTGCATGGTCGGAGGAGGTCGATCGTTGGGTACCGCCGTAGCTGTTTGAGTGGTGAACTTGGTGGGGCGGCGGAGTGCCGCTGGGAAAAGGGCTGAATAATTGGTTTTGAGTAAAGTAGTCGTTGGGTGAGCTAGGTGCGGGAGAACTATTGCTACGCTGGGCAGGGATTGGGGCGAGATGGGGAGGGATGTGCTGCTGCATCTGATGTGCCTGCTGCTGCGCGTTGAACATCATTTGCTGATATGCCCACTGAGCGAGCTGGGCGTTTGCAGCAGGATCGAAGTAAGGGTTTTGCTGTGGAACCTGAGGCTGCTGCTGAGGGTGAGCGTGGACGGGGTAAGGTTGCTGGTGCTGATTTTGGTAGAAGGAAGGGTAAAAAGGTTGTGCCGAGATTGAGGGAGTCCATCCGCCTTGTGGCTGCTGCTGCACTGGGTATGGGTAAGGTTGCTGGTGCTGTAGATTAGGTTGAGAAGGGGAAGATGAGTGATCGTTGGCTGGAGAAGAGCGCTGGCGGGAATTTGAAGAATTTGGTGCTGGCAGGTCCATTGTGTGATCTCGAGGAGGGTGCCAGTCTTGCGGGGCGAGAACGGCCATGGACTCGCACGAAAGCGAACAGACCTGGACTGGTACACGAACGGGAAAGGGAGAGAAACGCCTGTCAGATAAAGATATGCGCCAAGGCACGATACGCACCGAATTTTGGGGAGAAAGAGTAAGAGAAAGAAACGGGTCAGTCGTAGAAAGAGAAAGGGCGGGCTGTTTGCTGCTTATTCCCCTGCTGGCCGATAGAGGGGAATCGAAAGAGAAAAAGAGAGCGGCCAGCAAAAAGCGGGAGCTGGTACGACGAAAGAAACAACAAACCTGTCCAGCGCACACAACTCGATTCCAGTCACCAAAAGCCGTGGAATTACACCTAGGCAACCAGCCAGCCACAGTGGACAAACAGGTGTAAATAGAGTACATTGTTTTAATATTATCCATTAAATATCCTGTATTCCTCGTCCCATAGCCTGGATTCTCTTCACTGGCCCTCGATCGCACTTCTCAGCGTCCACCTGCAACGAGGCTTTCGCGAACCAGCAGAACTCTTGCTCTCTATTCGTTGCATCAATGACGCCAAATCCCCGGCTTCTCCGGCCCTGCCTCAGTAGACGCCAGCAATACCAAAAGGGTTTTCTTCAAACATCCAAAACCGATCTTGCCCTTTCTTGTACACGCCCTCCCCACTCCACCGCACCCTATGGCCTTTCCCCATCACCTTCGATACATTTATATACCCGCTGCGCACCCAGTGTCGCACTTGTAGTCCAATAGCTGTCCCCAAGAACCCACACTAACTTGTCCTCCTGCGTGCCCTTCTCGAAATTCTGTCTTTTGTTTATCTTTCTACGTTTTTGCACTCGTGAGGCACGCCATCACACATATACATGATTGGATGTCTCTCGTGATGAAACACACGCTCCTGCCGACTGCCATGTCCGGCTTTTATCTGACAGCAGGGAAGCATGCTCATGACCCGTGGACGCCCGCCGTATCGACAGAAACGGACCTCCATGCGCCCTAATGCAGTACCTACTCTGGTCACCTCTGACTAGCTCCACTGCGCAATCAAATACTGCTTACCCATCCTCCGAAGTCTATCCATTAGCTGATACACTACCGGAGCATCAGTTCCCGTCATAGTCCCAAACACGCCCCTTCGCCGTGTCGCACCCTGAGGATCACCCACAGACGCGTCAACATCAACAGTTTCACGCTCTCGACGAATCCTTACCCACATTCATCTCCCACACTGCTTATCTCGCGTTCTGCCGTAAGGCGCCGCGGCTCCTGCGGTATGACGATTATCTCGAATTCCTTCTTTTCTCCCATCCTTTCCCCTTTTTTTCCTTTCGCCCTGCCGCTGCCGTTACCGGGTTGGCTCTTCCGCCTCAATCCTGTTCTTAAGTCCGCGAATTTTCGCGCGCCGGGCTTCGCGGCACCGTTGGTGTACACGGCGGGAGGATACCCGCCAGTAATGAGACACCGGCATGTGAAGACACTGCAAGGCGACTTCACACCTCAGCTTACTCTCGTTGTGCGGATACAAAAAGAGGAGGTAGCGGTGTCAACAACACCTATTTTTGGATCCCGATGTGTTGGGAGAATTCGAGGGAGTTTCAGACGCACGATTGTCGGCTACTCGCACTCCTCAGATCTGGTGCCAGTAAGGTGCCTTGGAGTTGCACCCAGGATCTGGATTAATCTATTAAGAGCAGGCCATGCTATTACAAGAGGGGGATCTACATAGTTCGTTCTCGGTAGTATACATCTAGTCCTACAGCACTACATCTCATCTGCAATCCTCAATCATCATAAACCCCCCGCTTGTGAATCGAGGCCGCACTGGTTCCCGCAGTAGCCTTCGCCCTCGTACACCGTTTCCACCGCTCCTCTGTCACCTTAAACACACCGGGGAACCACTCCCCCAGCCCATCCTCCACGCCGAGCACCATGTACGCCAGCGCCTTGGCACTCATCCACGCATGCACCATGCCCTCGCCAGAATACCCCGCTGCAATCCATTCTCCAGGGGCCACCCCAAAATGATCCTCTCTCCTGACTTTCTCGTCCAGCGAGAACCAATTCCGATTTAAAGGCGATTGCTTCCGCCCAGTGACTCTTTCCGGCAGGCGCCCGACCCAGGGGAGGCCATCTCCGGAAAGACTCAGTATACCGCTCCACAGTGCTTTGACCCGCCCACGATTCCACGCATCATTTCCCTCATTATCAACAGGAGCTGACTCCGACCCCCAGTTCCCCTCGCCGAAATAAACAGGGAGCGCACCGGAGACATGTACCGCACTATGCACGTCATACCCACCATCATCCGTCACCCCCAACCCTTCCCCCTCGCCACCCACACCGTCCTCGAGGCCCGCGCCAAACATGAGCTCGTGCTCCCCTGTGGGGCCAGGGAACTGCGTGAGGTAGTCGAACCCCGCACGGCGGCTGAAGAACACAAACGAGCGCGCGCCAGAGCCTGTGCTGGGGTGGAGCGAGGTCCCGGGGCGCTGGGCGGTCATCGTCTCCCGCACGGGGACGATGGCGCGCGCGAGTGAGGGGAGGAGAGACGATGCGTAGGCGTTGGTGGCGTGCACCACGTGCGGGGTGGTTATGCGCCCGAGGGAGGTTGTGAGGGTGTAGAAGGGCTCCGAGGCCGACGGCTGTGTGATGGAGGTACACGGGGTTTGGGTGTAGAGCTCAAAGCTAGACGTCTGCAGTGAGGCGCATTCCCTTGCTAGAAGGCAATAATGTGCTTACTCCTTGGGATAGTCTTTGAGCAGGCGGGACAGGATGCCTGTTACGAGCCGGTATGGGTGTAGAGCACCTGCCACAGTCGTCGTACACCCGACTGCAAGCGGGGAAAGATGGAACTTCTGTTTCATGTCTGCCTCAGAAATGGCAGCCCTTGCAGCGCACACGTCAGGGACGAACCTCGATGGCCTCCGAGGCCTCGAAAACACGATACGAAGACGATTCTACGGGCATATCCCTCCGATATACCTCCAACTTGCGCTTCGCCTTCTCAAAGAGGCCCTGGTCGAAATACACATCGACGGCCTCGACCTCACGGCACTGGGATTCTTCCACGAGGTGCTCCTCGGCTGCAACTCGCTTCATTTCCTCAAGATGCGAGAGACGGAATCTCATAATAGCTTTCGCCATATCTATCCCGAATTGGCGCTTCATAGCGGAGTAATCGTGGTACGTTGGGGCGTTGATGTGTCCCCCGTTCCTAGGCACGGGAGTCACACGGAGAAGCAGAGAGGTTCGAGCTGCGCACGTACCTTCCTGTGGCGCCGGAACATGTTTCTCTGGCCTCGAGCATGACGATGTGCACGGGTTCGCCATGACTTAGTACTGTGCGCGCAAATGAGGTCCCAGTGATACCAGACCCAATGATAACTATAGACGAGGTTGAGCATGATCATCCTCGGTTATAGAGCTTAAAAGCGCATCTAACCAATGTCTGCATGAGAAGGGAGTGTCGCCTGCGACCGGTGATTCGCAATGGATGAGGGAGGAACAGTCCAAAATGAGACGGTCGGATCATTCGAAGGTAACCCGAGAGGGGCATTGGTGCCGCCTTGACCAGCAACGGGGCCGTTGATAGAAGCAGTACACTGTCGAGACACGCAATTGCCCATGGTGACGATGAGTTTCAGTGGTCCAAGGTCCACAGGTGTGAAGATGCCAGGAAGGAGAAAAGGCGGGGGGAATATATAGCACCTCGAGGAACCATTTCAGGGGAAATAGCTTGGTGGCCGAGGGCAAGGGAGACTAAAGCAGAAAGGGCCCAAGGGGACATACTTGGGAGCCAATCCGACTCATGGCAAGCGGAACTTGCTCAAGAGAGCAAAGTGCTATACGGCATGCATTATCCAATTCCAATCCCCGGTCACGTGCATTTCACATCTTATCTTTGCCCACAATGCTCCCTTGATGTTCCGTGCAAGCGAGGATGAAACCGTGACAAGTGGCTGGAAACGCCACGACAGGAAACATGCTCCTTCGTTATAGCACCCGCAGGCAGGAGATAACAACAGGATGCGATACACACATACACGACAGTGAGACCAAGAAAACAGTCCGGCGCGGTTACAAAGTCTCTCGCATAACTTTGACAATGTCCCTCTGGAAGCGGGCGAGATAGGCCACAAGTTCTTCATCCGGTAGTGTGGAATAATCCAATGTTTGCGTGAGTTGGGTACGAAGCTGAGTGGGGTGGCGGCAACGTGGACCGTCCCTCGGTTAACGTGGATGAGAACGACACGTGCAGTGTATTGTTACCTTTAACAGCGCACGACGGCGAATTGCAAGTAAGGTCGTTCGGCTCTCCTCGTCGCGCCGTGCATCTAGATCTGCAAGTGCAGTGGCGACCCTCTTACCTTCTGTTGTCACATCGTTGGGTAGGTCAGCCAGTCGGGCGAGCTCCAAGCCTGCTCAGACGCTGAGCACGGCTCATGTGGAGAGTACGCCCACGAGGCAAACCGTAATGATCTGTGTCTTCCGATACTCCATCGACGATCCTGAGTAGTTATCAGGGCAGTACAGCGCCACTCCCTGCTAGCGAACCTACTTGTATTGGAATACCATTCCAAAGTTGGAAGCGGTCTGGCGTGTGCGCTGACGGGAATTTGTGATGTGCTGCACGCCAGGATCGGAGTGAAACTTACTTGAACTGCCAGATGTAAACTAGGGTGATAGTCAGCGTGGATCCTCGATAGGGACCACATACCCACTTGACTACGGCAGGTTGCCTGGATAGAGTGGTGACAAGCTCTTGGAAGTGACTCAAGTGCAATCTGGGTGTCAGCTCCAATATTTTTCAAAGGCACTCACGTCGCAAAGAAGACGAAACACTGCATCCAATTAGCAATCCATTTCTCAGCCGAGCGACGCGGAATGTCACCACCTTATGCTTGATCAGTTCCTCTGCAATGGCGTGGGAGATGCCCACGCCCTCCACTGGAGAGGTACCTCGGCCGAGCTCATCTATGAGCACAAGTGAACTCGACGTTGCAAGACCTGTGGTACAAGTCAGAAATATGGGCACTAAGTTCCACTGAATTACCTAGAATCATCGCTGACGATGTCATCTCATTGGCGAAGGTGCTCAAGCTTTTCTCTATGTCGTCATCATTTGATAGGCGGCTCAAGAGGGCATCGTGAACACTGTGGTCTGGTAGTCAGATCGTGAGTAGCACCGTACCGTCGATTCGTACCGAAAGCTGGCGTATTCGGCGGGTACAAAGCAACCACACATTGCCATGATCGTAAGGAGGCCAATTTGGCGCAAGTATGTGCTTTTGCCTTGAAGGGATCTTGATTTGACTTAGCGCAGAGCAATGCGGGTACTGACCTGACATGCTGTCCGCCACCCGTGAGCGAGTCATAAAGCAAGAGGGAAGTGTAGCCTACTTGGGTCCTTGGATGATCTGGAAATACGATGAGTCACAACAGTAGACGTCGTTTGGGACTGTTGTGCCAGCAGACTGCACAGTCTCCAGGATGGGATGGCGCGCGGCCTTCAAAGCCAAGGTTCCGGTGAACTCCGGGCGAACTGATCGAGTCAGTGAGATGTACATGAAGAAACGAGTGATGCATACCGTAGTTGCGCACTGAGGGCAATGTTAAGGCACGAGAACGTAGGAGAAAGGAGAGACGGAGTGACTTACTAATGGATGCATGAGCAAAAGACCAAAGCAGATCTACTAACGCCACCTAGAATACCGTAGGCTAAAAAGCGCATATGTACAAAGAATGCCGTACCGCTTCTGAAGCCGTGTATAACGCGCCAGAATATGCCAAAATCTCTGAAACCAAATCTTGGATGATCCTGTGGCGAACCGTTTCAAAATACAGCAGTTGAACAAAGGGCCAGCTTACTTGTCACTGAGGATGAGGGTTTCGTCCAGAGCATCCTTCATCCGCGCGTTCAGCTTTTTCTAGACGACACGGACATGAACGTCATCTCGGCTTCGAAGGGGTGGAGGTTACCAGCTCCATGGCAGAGAAGAGCCATCTCCCCTTCTGCATAGAAACATGAAGAAAACCTTTCGGCAACTCCCCTTCAAGCTCATCTTTCTTTAGCCCAAAGACGAAACCACTCTCCTGATAGACAAGCGTCAAGGGAAGACTATGCTTCTCGGAGAGCGAGGTGCAAAGTTGGTGTATATCTCCAACGTTCTCTTTGTATGTCTCTCGAGCAACGTCGAGTAGACGATTCCGGTTGGCCTGCGCTGTCTTAGCATGGGGAAACGATGCGCTTTTGGTCAGCTTACTTTGACTGCGTATACTCTAGAATTTACCCCCGCCAACCCTCCCTACACAGGGTTTAGTGAATTAGGAGTGTTTCTATAAAACACAAGTGACCTTGGCTGGCCCCGCCTCGTCGTTTAAATTCTCAGCGATGGCTTCTTCGATTTTTGTCAGTCGATCATCAGCTATCATCTGCGCAAAGTATGCGCGTATTCAGTAACGCCATTAGTCCGACACAAAATGATAACACCTACATCATGCACGATCTGAAGGAGTTGGGATCTGCTGCCATTCAGAGCCTTCTGCAAGAAAGGAAGATTCTTAACGAGGTTACGAAGGCTAAGCATTTGCGAAACGCGTGCGGAGGCAGACTTCGCGGAACTGGACACCTGCACCTCAGTCGCGGCAAGCTAAAGGATATCAAGGTGATGAAACTGGGAATTTCCACCGGACGTACTCACCGATGATATGAGTTTATCGAAATCCATCTTATTCAACATTTTCAACGCATCCCTGATCTCGGAGAACTTGTCTTCACTCTGCACTAACTCTGTGAAACAGGGGGTCAACCGGGGAGTGACAGAAGTCAGCATCTACACACTGACCCTCGACAGACTCCAGTCGAGCCTCTATCGCGCTGTGTACTACAGATGGGGTTCATATGACATCTTTGGTAAACCATGGTGGATGATTACCTGTGATGGGCGAAAGTATGTTTGTTCTCAAAAGACGGGAAGCCATTGCAGTGTATGTGTGATTGAGGATCCTGAATAAATTGTCATAATTGTCCCAGGGATCAAAGGGACTCTGGTCTCACCCAAAAAGAGAATGGGCCAGTTTTTTATGATTGATGTTATTAACCAACTCAAGGCTTCGAGCGGTTTCTGGGTCTATCATCATTGTTCCTTCGACGGGCACGTAACGAATGCGAAGCGAACAGGCAGCGTAGCGCGTGTTCATACGGTTTTCGGCGTGTTTGAATAGGGCGCATAAAGCTGACAAGGCATAATATCTAGAAATAATCAGCATAAAGGAAAGCGAGAGAGTGTATCCGCATATATGCACTTGTTTATGGCTGCGACCAGCGTGGCTGCTCTTTCATCATCCTCGACGCACAGTTGGGTGATGAACTCGAGGCCTGAATAGATGTAATGAGCAGATAGGCCGCTGACAACACAAAATTAGCCTACCCGCGCTGTCGTTCCAATACCTTCTTGCGACCGCCTCAATTGGTACATGTGGAAATTCCTCCGCAATATATTCCACCAGCATGGAAGTCGATGACGGGCGTTTTCCTGAAGATCCTGTGGTTGTGTCTGTCGCGGACAGGAAGGTGTCGGGTACCAAGATCAAAGAAGGAGGATGGACATGCAACTGATGTAGTGTCTTCACATACGTGGGGCAGTCGGATAGCTTCAGGATTATCAGGATTAGCACGAAGGGCTATTATAACATTGGTCACTCGACTTGACCTGGACAAACATAACTCTTCCCGTTTCTTTGTCGAGCGCGGCCATGCCTATTTCGTGGGCAATTCCTCTACTTTCAAGCAGTGATATAACATAGCTAGCTTCATGCTTGGTAGAGACGGCAGTTTGAGGGCGAGCAGTACCTGGGCGCGATTGGGCTGTCCACGGACGAGCAGTGCTAGGCTGGGGAGGACGCGACTGCGCCGTGAAAGGACGCGCCGATGAAGGACGAGAAGACATATGACCGGACCGGGGACGCATTAGCGTAGCTATAGTGGAATACCTGGACCGTAGAACCGTGACAAGCCCGATAAACAACATCTGCAAAGTCCCAAAAATTTCGCTTAACTTCAGAGAAGTTTGATGACTTACGACGTTTCGGTCCGTGATTCCGATTGGTGGACTCCGACTTCCGGTGCCAATAGATGCCAACAGGTTATCCTCAGGAATCAAAGCATCTTACCGACACCTTATGCTTATATAACAACAGCAACACTAATAATATAATGCAAATATTATGATTATCAGCCAGAGACATACATTGCACCGACGCAACAGGAGATAATTGTAATGTAAACTAACAATCATGATACATGTACGATGCGTGAGACTGGATAGTTCTACGGTTGCTTATGCAAGGTCAGTAAGTAGAGAGTGGTATACTTCTTTGTCAGAAAACGTATTGAGGAGGAATTGTCGAGGAAGTTCCAGGACGTTGGCTTGCGTGAGGCTACGATCCATCTTCTCGCCGAATACCGGTATCAGTTCTACTGAATGTGTGACGGAGGTCATTGGATACACGCCTGCCATTGGCACAGGCGCATGATCGATTGTGACACCTGAACGAATGATCCGTTCGACCATGTACATGTCGACGTGGGGTAGCTGGGTGGGGCTGGACACACAACAAAAGTTCTGAACGTAGATCAGTGGCCGAGAGAGATGTTGTGGGAGGTTTGTTCCCGAGCGTGCAATAGGCTCGAATATCACGCGTACTTGGGCAACGTTGGGCTCTCCTGGTGCGGTCAGATAAGATCGCGCGGCGAGAAATGCCGATAGTACATACCGTCTAGCACTTCTTGTAGTTCCGCATCATGCAGTAACACTACGTCGCCCTTACCAAAGGG
>MU266575.1:0-40106 GCA_021014945.1 Leucogyrophana mollusca | reverse complement strand
GGATCCACGGAAGTAGAAGCTCGAAGCGTCACTGTCGACTCGCTGTCTCCGGCGCGGCTGCCTATGGATGAAGGAGAAAGTATCATCAACAGACGTAGACATATCGAACGAGTACTCGTCGGAAGAGGGTCTTTCGCGCAAGCTGGAAGATGAGCAGCAGCGGCATAGTCGAATGGATCTGATGATCCAGAGTTAATGACATGCCCATACGACGACACGGATGCGATGCTGAAGACAGATTCGTGGCGTCCGTGTTGGCTGTGTGAAGCGCCAGGAGGCGGGTAGAAGCCTGGCCGGCTGTCGTTGAACTCGAAGCCTCGCCGTACCTCAGCAAACGAGTCGAACCCAGCGAAGCTGAGTCCAGACGAATGCCTGTAGTGACCATTGATGACGGAGTTGCGTGCGACGTCCCTGGCCATCCGCTTTGAACTAGAGTCTGAATCAAGGCGCACGCGAGCTGGGGGCGATGGGATCTCGACAGCGTTCGCAAAGATAGACTTCAGAAGCGCGCTTTCGTCCACTTCCAACGAAGCCTCTGACAATGAATGAACAACGGAAGGAGGTGGAATGATGTCGGAGAGCGTCATCGGCATTTCGGCCTTCGGTTCTTCAGCTGAGCGAGCCGGCGATGGCCGTCCACCAAACTTGAAGTCTCTATTCAGCTGACCGTCGGAAGGACGCGATCCCATGGAGGACGTGTTCTTGAGTGCCTTCCGAGACTCGACTGCCAAGATATCGTCGTCTGTTTGATTGCTGCTGGCGAAGCTATCAGTACCGGGAAGCAAGGATGGCTCTGCATTGACATCGACGGGGAAATCCTGAGCAGAGAACTCCACATATTGGTCGTATGTGTGTTCTCTCGCCTTTGTCAATTCATCCTGCAGCGAAGGAAGTTTGGGCACTGGAGGCACATCCCCACTGAGGAACCCATTATGGAGCTGCATGCCGAAGTCGTAACGCAAATCAATCTTGGCGGGGGTACGGAATGCGTTCTCCAGCTGCTCCACGAAGCTGCGCCTGTCGGAGCCACCGGACTCGTTGAGCTTCTGTAGCTCTCCCGTAAAATCAAATGACTTCTTCGTGTCGTCTTCAGACGACATGCCTGCCTCCTCAATATCAGCGTGATGGTCCTCCTCGTCGATAAGCTGGGCGCGGAACACCGGCAGTTCGGGACCTGACAGCAGCGGCAAGGGCAATTCGGGTGGAAGGCCGGGCGATGGCAAGGGCGGGTGTGCGTGCCTGGGAGAGAAAGACATAGACGTCGACTTCATGGAGCGATCCGTCGTCCGACTGTTGCAAGATGACTTGGAGCTCATCAGGGATGTCAGAGTCTGGATCGCTTGCATCCAGCTCCATTGCGACGTCACTCCCCACGGACCCACCCATGGTGCCGGCGAGACCAAGGTTCCGGCGAGCTTCTGGTGGGATGGGCAAGCTGGGGCTGTCGTAGCCATCGTCGTGCTGCTGTTTGAGGTACTCGGCGGGGACCAACGAAGACCGCTTGCGTACGTGGCCATGGGCTTTCTTGAAGACGGGACTCGCCGAAAGACTGTCATGCGAGTCTGACTTCGAGTGCGCAGAACCGAAAGTCAGAGATGATGGTGACTTTTCCCCAACGCCTGCCATCAAGCCGAGCGGCGTCCCCATTGGGGACGCGCCCACGATCTTCGTAGCGGTCACAGGGTAATTACTTTTCGCTGGACGTAGTGCCTTGAACACAGGCGACGCGTCCGCGGCAGGGGCAGGGCTCATCGTGCGCTTATGCGTCAATCGTAGAGTGGGTGCACCGCCCTTGGCTGGCACCCTGGCTGTAACAGGGGACTTCGAAGGCGAAATGGACGCGTTCAATGTTGTCCATGGGGCGATATTTTGGCCGATGAGGTTCTGTGCAGTCGATGGTGAAGATGCTTTGGCCCAGGATTGAGCGTATGGCCGAAGTGAGCTAACAGAAGTCATGCTACCGCGTAAGCCCTTCATTGGACTCTCCATCGTGAGGCGGTTCTTTGTCGGGCTTGTCTCATTGAGCTTCTCGAGGGAGAACGGCGAGCGTCCCACAGGCGTCATGTCGGGAGTGCCGGGTGTTGCTTCCAAGTCAAGGCGGTTGATTAATTGGGCGAGGTCATTAGTTGCAGCGTCCAGAAGAGACATGACAGCGTTGTCTGCTGAAATCAGTTAGTATTTCCCATTGATAGGGCGTAGAGATGCTCACCATCATCATCTTCGTAAATTGCTTTCGGTCGACTACGACCGAGCAACTGCTCAGAGACAGGACGAGGGCGGGCACGCTTGACGGGGGTCTCCATCGATCGATCAGGGACATCATCGTCTGGGAGGCTGTGCCCATCAGCTGTAGCTTCCTCGATGGTCACAATCGGGGCCCCAGGTCCCGGCTTCGGCGATTGTTCCTCCTCGGGAAGTTGCGAATCCGAGAAGATTGCAGCCAGTGGCGTCCGCTTCCGGCTGTCCGAGGTCTTCCTGCTCTCCTTATCTTTTGACTTCTTGCTTTTCTTGTCCTTCTTCGTGCTACCCTTGCTCTCCTTCTCCTTGCTCTCCCTCTCTTTCTTTCGGCACTCCTTGACAGTTGCCAGTCCAGCCTCGTCCCACCGAACAGAGCTGCCTGACGATGCACCAGAAACACTCGATGACATCGACTTAGGGCGGAGGGACGATGCAGTCGAGATCGTTGAGCCCGATCGGCCTCTCGCAAGTATTCCACCACCAAGGATCGTCGCAGAGTCAACTGATAGTCGATTTGACTGTTGCATGACGACAGACGAAGCAGTTGATCCGTTGCGTACAGACGGTAAACGCATTGTTGAGGGCAACCCAAGACCAAGTATACTGGCCTTCTTCCGCCCGAGCGTCTTCGCCTTCTCCGTCGATGCTCCAGGCGATGCAGACAATGCGCCTGCCTCGAAACTGCTTCCAGAGTACCGCACCGTCTCATTCTTTTCTTTCTCCTTCTCTCTTTCCTTGTCCTTTTTTTTCTTTTTCTTTTTGGGTTCACTCTTCTCTTTGCTCTTAGTGGGCTCCGGTGCGGGCTCGTCAGCGTCCTCGGGGTTGCTCGTGTTACGAAGTTGGGCCCAGCTGCCGATCCGTGCTAGCGAGCGCACAGAGCGCATCGCCCTGATTGCGACCGAGCCCTTGCCATTCCCCACCGCGCCTGGCGGTGCGAGCATGCCATTGATCGAGGGCGAGGCAGACGTTGGCGTGGGTACCCGAAGATGCTCCACCGGTGACGCCGGATGCTCAGGAAACACGGGGCTATTAAGCAAAATGCCGGAGTCCAGCGAATTGAAGCGCGCCCGCGACTCGATGGGCTTCAAGGTCGGCTCGGGAGCTGATGCCCTGAGGTGTTAGTAAGGCAGTGTGACGAGGCCGAAAGCACTCACACTTCGACCGCTCCTTCTCCTTCGAGTCTTTCCGCCCACGTCCAATACTCCACCATTTCTCCTTCTCGTCTACCTTCACCTTCAGCAGACCATCCTTGCCATTCTCCTTCGAACTCTCCTTCTTCCCATCCTTCTCCTTCTTTGTCACAGCTGGTACGTTCGTTACCTCTCCCAATGTACCCCATCTCATCCCATCTAGCGCCGCTCGCGATTTCTTCTTCTTTACCATCAGAATTTCCCCAATTTCGGGATCATTCGTCGGGTCGACGTAAATCTCGAAGCTACCATTGTTGCCCGTTGATGCCGACGCGCCCACTCTGCGGACGACATCGGATAGGTCTTGGCCTCGCTCTTTCGTGGATCCGAGGAGCCCGAGCTTCGATTTCTTTGGTACCAGACGCTTTCGTGGCGCATCAGCGCCGGCCTTTGGGGCGAGTGGAGTGGGTGAAGGACCCGCTTCCCATGGTGCGACACTGCTATCCGCGATGGGATTCCGTGTGGTGTTGGCTTCCGACGGGGTCGCGGCAACGAGACGAATGGTGGGAATCTGTGACTTGGGCGCAGGAGTTGCCAGAGGAGATGATGAACGTACACGAACCGAATCTTGTGGTCGTGAAAGTAGCGGCATCTTGAAATGTTAAAAAGCGTTATGTGCAGATGAAAGTCGAAAACGTGATGTCGTCGGTCGTTAGTAAAACAAAATCGTTGAAAGCTGAGAAATATGTGCGTCGTAAGAATCTAAAGCCGGTCGTTCGTGATAAACTTGATGTGAAAACCCGATGAATTCGTTGGCGAATGGATACGGTCCTAACGAGGACGTTGCGTGTCGTATTGTCGAATGCGATTCGTGAGCTGGAATAAATTCGTTAATTCCTTGATTTGCTGTCTGAAAAGCGGAATCTCTAGAAGATGGATTATCAGCCAAGTCCCTCATCGTCCCCGGGATAGCTTGCTCACCTTGGAAGCGCACAGTGCGAATACTTACTACCCTTCACAAGGCCCGCAGAACGGCGACTACGACGCCGATTGATGCGAGCTCTTGATTGAATAATTACTGGCTGTTCTCTGCAAAGACGCAAGGGAGAAGAGAGACACCGAACCAGGGTCTCATCGCCTTCCAAAAGTCGAACATGTTTGTCAATGTGGGTCCAGCCAAACAACGCGTAAACAACAACGCGACCTGATATCACGCACGAGATCGTGGTATCAAATCGAATATGTACAAGGCAACAATATAGCTGAAAATACAAGGCATACAATGCTATAGTAACACAAGCAATTAGGAATAAAAATGTTCAAGATGTAGAATCAACGAGTGTGGGTTAAAATACTTAAATCCAGGCAGTAAATGAGTGATACATTGGACGGTCTGATCTTCACAGAATAAAGCGAAGGTTTGTGTCCTGCAAGACAAATTAGCTCAGTTTGAACGGCTGAAAACAGACGTGCGCACAATAGGATGGGAACTTGATAATTGTGGCTTCTGTTTGTAGTTGTCACGCAGAATGTCTCTGCGATCGATATCAGCTATGCGACTTGACAAAATACTCTGAAGCACAAACCTGACAGATTTGAGCAGCTCTTGGTAGGTTTGACTGGGCTTCCGGACTAAACGCGCGTGAGCTTGAGATAAAGGGCACACGGCCAGACACAAACCTAGCGCCGTTACAAAGGCCTGGCAACATGGTTCAACACAAGGAACATAAGTTCACGACCACGGAGTACTCACATAGCTCATGGCCCCTACGGCAACTCCGCCTTGTACGGTATCCGCGCTCGTCTGGTCGTCTCTGCATCCCGCAAACGATATCTGTAGATAGATTATCATCAACCAAGCCGCCGGAGAAAGCATGTTTTACTGACAACATCCGCTGAGGTTGCCTTGGCTGCTCGAGCACTATTGGATATGTGGCTCCCTCTCAGTCGCCCGTTCGAATGATACTGGAATCATAAGCGCATGAATCAGCGCACTGACTTAACAGTCAACTGTGTTAGACCTACAATATAAGGAAGATCTGATGCAACCAGATCAGCTCCAATGCCAGTTGCCGATATACAGGGGAACTTACCGAGAGCAGTGCCAGAGTGACACGACTGAAAAGGGGTATCAGCATTGACTTACGAATACAACAAAGATCTCACGTCAAACACAGCCTGTGATCAGATCAACCAAAATTTAAGCTGAGAAGTGGGGTTATCAATAGTTGGATACTCACAGTCAAACGACAGCCCATAGGTAACGATTTGACCTGCAAAGACGTCAGACCATTCGTTTGTTGTTACGGGGTGACGGAACATACCATTATACGATGCATTTCCTGTTTTAAGATGTAGTGAGCGTATGTGGGGACATTAAACAAAGTCTACGAACGTCATCAACAATAACCCCAGCTTTCTTATAATCGACAGGGTATATAACTGATGTCCGAGCATCAGCCATGCACAAAGATGTCGATCACCTATAATTTACCTTCATCAAAGCCATCTGTCTCGTCGCCGTCTTCGTCAGGCACCTGTCCCCCATGCCCAGAATCTGCAAACGGTCGCCAACATCAACAAATTAGCGAGTAAGGGATTACACCAAAGCGCACAATGGAAGAAAAGGGAATCGTGAGGCTTCGCATCTTTGACTAGCCACCGCATCGCTTCCAGAATATTCTTTCTTGTGGGCATCTGTCGCGGGTTCTCGGTTTCGTCAACTAACATAACGATATCACCGTCCCTGTAACCCCAGTAGGCTATTACTGGAATGAGGAGATACCGAGGAGCATCAAGGCAGAAAAACTCACACGTAAGGAACCTCTTGACGTTCCGTACGTCATTCAGGCATCCCCGCAGTTCGCGGCGCTGGCCTTTGTAATTAATGCCGACCTAGAATGCAATACTTCAGCAAACAGCGCACTTCGTGCGACACATGTCTGACTCACGCAAAGTGCTTTCTTCCGCCCAGTACACTTAGAGTACTGGAAGTGAACACCATTGTGGATATGTTGCGCTTGGGACGGACCAGGTTGCGTCAAATTAGGCCTTGGTCCGGCAGCTCCGCTCGAGTTCACACGAATCCTCTGTGCGCTGCTGGAGTGACGAACGTGTTGTGCTCCAGGCGGGCGCAGCTGTTGCGAACTGCTGGCATGACGAACCTGCTGGGTGGACGGCGGTACGGGTGGGGGGCGAAGACGCTGTGTACTACTGGAATAATGAACATGGCGCGTGGTCGATTCTTGTTGACTGCGACTGTGTGAGTGACGAGTTCGGGTATGGGTCGAGGTAGGGATAGACGGGATTGGATCGAATGCACGAGGCATAACAGGCGGATGCGGTACCACGCGAGAGGGAGCCGGTCCCGGTGGTATCAAAGGGGGGGGGACGATACGTGTGCGTGGTCTACAGAGGGGTCAGTGTTGAACTGACGAGCCCCGAAGCTAATTCGGCCAAGAGACTTACTGGGGACTGAAAATAAAGAGGTACCCGGATTAGGATAGAATAGGAGTACCGGGACAAAGTTGAGACTATTACTTAGGAGAGGGCATTCTTGGGGCAGATGGCCCGGGCGCTGTGGGCAAGCCCAACGGTACAAAGGGAGGCGGGAACTCCGATCGGGAGCGTTCCGTCATCGGCCTACAGCAAGAATGTAAGTGCTAATTCTTAAGTACGGAGTCACATGCAAGTGACCTATGCACCTTGTCGAACGATGGGACCTGCCCCAAATGCCATGGGTTAGGGAAGTTTGCGGACATAACAAATGTACGTACGAGGGCACTGGAAACCGGGGGGGAGGTGAAGTAGGCCTGTCTTGATAGGACTCGTTACCTCTGAGATCCCACATCATCGTGTTAACTTGAGTGTACGCTTTGAAGCGCGGGAAGAATATGAACGCGGGACACCCTGGCATGATGAGAGCATTCCAGTACGACGATTCAGTTCCATTCTGTGATTTTATAGTCTGACGTTGAGACAGGAGGACTTACGGTGAGCTCGTCAGCCGAGAAATCTCTGGGGGGAGTTGTGAGACACGGGAGGCGCTTCTCAGGCGCTGCATTCCGTGAGCGACACAGTCTTTATTTGACTTGTGACCCTCTGCTGCCGTCTGTCAGTCCAGTCAACGGCGTTCCTGTGAAAAGTGCCGCACTTCTGCCGAATATGGAGCGATTTGTAATCGAGGTCAGTAGTCCGAGCTTAGTGGTGGCTCGTCGCCTGTTGTGCTCCATTTTCTCCATGTCTCAGCTCCCCGAGCTGGTAATTGCATATTACTGTAAGACCAGTAGTGATATAGCTCCATCAGCATGGGATCCGCTATACTCTCGGGAGAATAAACACCAGCAGAGCGACACCGTGCGTTCCCCCTTGGTCATCACTTTGGCCGCTTCTACTTGGCGAGTGGATTGAAAGAGCGCCCTAGTGCGATGCATCTCTGCCACTTCCGCGAAACGATGACTGATGCTTGATAATATTTAGATATATGCTGTTCGTTGACTTGTGGCTCCGGGAGGGTCGGTAATCATCACGGTCACAACATCACGGATCATCAGTGCGTATTTGTTCCTTCCGCGGAAGTATAGGCTCGACGCACAGGAGCAATTGGCTGGAGTGTTCTTCCGCCACTGTGCTTGGTACATCGGACGGGTAGTCTTTCTGGAATGGGCTGGCGCCGCCACTCGATGAAACTGTATATCGTACGGGGTGTGCATTTTCTCGCTGTCACATCGAATATGCAATGACGCCATTATCTTGATCGACTCATTTGTTATTTCTGTGCAGTGTTTTACTATGTCATTTGATCTCTGGCTCATTTATGACCGTCGGGCCGTCTGGAACATGGAGCTCCAGTGAGTTCATGCCACATCTATGCTCTTTACATGTTCCAACTTCTCATTCGATGATCCCTGTGTCACGGCGTCTTCAAACAAATGTGGCGTGGTAGCCTGACCTCTTGAGGCAACCCTCTTTCTGTGGACAGGTAACTTCTTTTGTGGGCGTGGTAAGTCTGCTGAGATTTCATGCTCCCGATAACAGCAAGTCCTTGTCCCAATCCTCTATACCGGGTACCCAGTACCTGTCAGATACGAAGGCTGACCGCCCATGCGGCAGATTGTTTGTGCCCAGGGATCAGAAATCAAATTCAACAGGGGCGCTTTTATATTAATATTACTCTCGCTGGTGAGCAGCTAACAGCCTGACCAATGAAAATCGAACATTAATCTGGTAAAACATGCGGACAAGCAGACCCCAGTATGTAGGTAAGCAGGTAAAGCGGGACTAGGGAAGACTAGAAAGACGAACTGATGGCCGGATGAGAGCGACAACTAGCTATTGATACAGGACAGTACTGTCGACGAAACGAAGAGTTCATAGTGATGGACGGAAAGACAATGCATGATGCAATAATGCGAGAACATGGTCGGACTGCCCCTGAACCTACGCAGCATATCATGAAGGGACTTGCCAGTTCCCTACTCCAGCAAGTGCACACCTGCAAGCCTTAGAGCGGTGGCCTGATTATCGCCAGGAGAAGCGTCCGCGTCACGCAGATCGAGCGAGATCCGCCTGGACGGCGAACGTTTACCGGCAAGCTTCCATAAAGCGAGTAGTTCGGAAATCAAGGAAACATCGAGGTGTTTATACGTCACGCCCTCGAGATCGGGGCACAGGGGAGTCATATTATCGAAGAGCTCCGCACTAAGGTTACGGAGACTCCTGTGGTCGAGATTGATGATGGAAAGAAAGCGAAGAGTGCGAAATTGAAGTAAGAATCGGTGAATCGTAGAGTCTGATGCGATGAGGCTGTGAAGTTCGAGAGAGCGAATGCGAGATAACGGGAAACATTGTGATATGCAACACGTGGATGAATGCGATGGCAGTGGGCATGGCGAATTATTGATGGAGATAAGATATCCTAGCAGCGGCGTGGCGTCTTGGGGGCGTGATGGGTCCAAAGAGGAGATATCCTCGAGAGAGAAATACTCCAAGTTCGGGAAACGAAAGAGCGAGAGAAGGTCGATCGCGTAGTCGACGTCAAGGAACCCGAAGTTGAATTCTTTGAGATGAAGTAGCTGAATACTCTGCTGCAGCTTGACGATGTTTGCACGGCTGGAAGGGCTCTCAGAGTCGAGCTGAGGGCCCCAACCGAGGATTGAGAGCCTCTCCATGTCAGGGCAAGCCGCCAAGATCTTCGAAAATTGGTGAAGGGTTGGCGCAACGTCGCCTGCATGATACTTGAGCTCGAGATCGAGGAGGCCGGTCAGGCCCGAGTTAGACCAATCCACATGGACGCCGGCGAGTGATACTCGCCGCAAGCTAGTGAAAGCGAGGCCACCTGTGAACCAAGCTATGGGCTCTCTCATAGCGGCAGGGCTGAAGATCTCGCCCTTAGTCGCGAAGAACGCATTACAGCGAGAGAGCTGAATGTCCCGGAGCAGTGGTGCGGATTTAACGCGAGCGCTGTACCACAAAAAAGTGAATATTGGCGCCCATGTGTCCGTAGAGAGCTGTAGGCTCTCCCACCGCGTTACGTGCGGTAGGAGAAGGCGCATAACGTTTTCCATATTTTTCCAGCCGAAGCTGTGAGACGTCTCGTCCCAATTCCACGAAGGATCCCTAAAATCGAGATGGATTTGCAGCGGGCGGTTTCGAGAACGAGCGAGCCAATCGACGGCGCGCGAGAGTTGGGATTTTTTCCCGGGATGAGTAAGAAGAATAGCGGTCCACAGGGAAGAAGTCGAGAAAGAAACTTGTCTCCAATGCTTGCAGACATGAGAGAGTACAATTGGAAACGAAACAGCGTGAGGGATGTCGTGCGAATCATGAGTAGCGAGGGTAAAGATCGCTGAAAGCAGTTCGTTAGGAAGGGATTCTACTGGGGAGACTACGTGAAGTCGAGAGAAGTTGAAAAGATTTGATACACCGGCTTGGCTGAAAGTGTGAAGCAGGATGTCCACAGGTGTGGCTTGCGTCGGTGCTAGCATGGCAGGAAACACCAAAACTAGCATCGGCAAAGTCAGTCAGTGTGTTTCTTCAACCGTCTGAATCAAGAACTTACTAGAAGAAGAAAAAACCCGTATGAACGACAACCAACAAACCCAACCACTTGTACTTGTAAGGAGGAAGTAAGGAGCACAGCAACGGTGCAGTCTTATATGGTCGCGGTCGATATGGTAATAGACCTAGCCGCCGGGGTGTTAGGTAGAATCAGCCCAAGAATAACCTCCCGGGAACCAAGATTGCCAGGTTATGAAGGTGGACGCCGAAAGCCCATCCAAAAGGCAGGTTCATACCAGCGGAAGCGGTGGAAAGTGCCGCATGTACGACATGTGCCCCGCTTCTCTCGTATAAACAGGCACCAAGCACCAGATGGGCGCCAATATATCACTGTGGGTCCCTGAAAATAGTTTTAGCGCCTAACATGATGCCGACCAACCTGTGGGTCTCAGAGCCGCTCTGCACAGCACTGGGCCATATGAGGCCAAATGCGGCATAAGGGCCCGCCTCGAGGCTGCAACGGAGGATCTGGCGGTATTCTCGACTTATTCGCATTTGTGCTTTCCTCATGATTGTGGCTTCCTTCATTTCGGATACATGTGCCGGCCTCTGGTGTATCACTGGGAAGCGGCGAGGGATTGAGAACACCGAGATGGCGGAGGATGACGACCAGCAGCAACAAGAGCAAGACTTGAAGCACATAAACATCTATGCAATGCGATAATCTGAGCACGAGCCCCGTTCCAAGTTGGAACGAAAAACGCCGAGATTGATGGGCCTTCGAACAGATGGAGTGCGGAAGAATTGAGGGTCTGTAGGGGTCTGTATGTCCACGACTACACATTCGCTAGAGGAGCCCACGAGGAACGCGGTGGGTCCTACACGAGGTGGATATCTGCGCCTTTGGCTGGACAATTAGCGGCAACTATGGGAACTCGCTTCCAGCTCAGCCGTCGAGCTGTCGGAGTCCGTCGACAAGTCAGTACAGTGCAGACATTTAGAGGGTGAGTAATTTTACACACACCTCCACGCACCTCCCAGCGAGCAGCAGTGGAAACGTCATTTATCTATACTCGCCGCCAACATACAATGGCAATGGAGACGTTTACCAGCAGCGGTCGAGGTCGATGCTTCGATTGATATCGTTGGGTTCGTCTACGTTCAAGTCGGGTCTTTTCAAAGCTACTGATAAGCATATCATGGTCGCGCTGAGCGAGAATGCCCTGAACTCACAGGATGATCACGACGGGGCAAGACTGCTGCGCTGTCCAGACCAGCATACCCAATTTGAGCACCCGCACGGACGAAAAGACGAGAAAAAAAAATCCCAAGGTCGAACATGACGCATGAAGAGACAGAGCGACCTAGGCACTCTGGTGGCATGGAGATTCATCCCAATAGTAGCATTCCGTCACCATGCAAGGTGAGCAGTGAAGTTGGATCTGCGACAGCTTAACGAGCCAGTTGCAAGTCACTGAGTTCGGAGTACCGTGGGCCAACACCGTTAGCCAACACCGTTAGGTTGAACTTACCAGAATCGTTCGAGAAACTCTGCTTTGTTCGGGTCCCAGGTCCAGCCTATACAGTTGGAGCGATTCACCTTGCTCCCATGCTAGTTACCGCCAACCTTTCAGTTGGCCCTGAAAATCAAAGAGCCCTTCGGCATTTTCCTTGGCGCAGCACTGCCCCCGTAAAAATCCTAGTCTGCTCATGTCAGTCAAGGCAGCCAGCTCGCGGTATTTTTCCTACCGCCAGTCATCACAGATATCGACCGCAGACACAGTCCACCATCAAAGGTCCTGTCAGTTACGTGTAATCCATGTAATGTGTGCGGTCGTGTGCGGTCGTCGGGGTGGCTGTGATGCCGGATCACAAACTTTGTTTGCATAACGCACGTGGCGACCGATCTGTTCACTTACCGAAAGGAGAGCGGGAGAAGGGACTAGAAAACCTTTCTCCTCTGTCTTCCCACTAACTTCTACGCCTCTCTTAATACCGTCTCAGACAGATTATAAGTTCTGCTTTTCCTGAGTTTTTCTCCTGCCTTTGCGCAGCTGTTGTCTGTGAGGTGGGCAGCGACTCGCTCAACCGAATCAGAAACGTTTCTGTGAAGACCCTGCAGAGCCGACGCGACGCGGTAGCATGGTCAATTGGACAGATCCGAGTGTCGAAGCTCAATGTGGAGTTGGCTTGGAGCATCTTAACCTGTTCCTGTTAGGTCTTTATGGGTGCGTGTGCCACTAGAGTATAACCGCGATGCGCCTTATCTTTCGCGTATAGCTGGGAATACTGCCATACACTTCAAATTGAGACTTCGCTTCTTCGACGGCAACTGCCTTTCCGTTGGGCACTGGTGAGTGTGGATCAGATGGATTTTCAGACAGGTCTGGATAAAGCCTTCACCAGCTTCCGTACGTCATAGGACGTTTCACCCTTCTGCTAGCCCTTGTTGCGTTGTGAGTGTGTTGCTCGTTAGATCGTTCCACCTAACCGGGAAGCCTCGCAGGGTTGCTGTGGGTAGCCATACGCCTCGGAATATCAACTGCGGTGGTAAGTTTGTTCACTGACGGACATCTTTCCGCCTCATCGACTGCCTTGCATGCAGCTGTCTATAGGTTCTTAGCTGTGAGTAGCGTCATGTATCCCCAGATGACTTCTGATACACTGCGAAGTTTGCCGGAAATGTGGCCATAGGGTGCGCATCGACCAACTTGATGATTCGCACGTATGCTCTGTCTTCAAAACGGCTACACTCACGACTGACAAGCACCTAGATGGGTCATTTGGAAGGAAGACCGTATAGTCCTTGTTTGCCTTACTCTTGTGTCTCTTGGGCATTGGAGTGTTTTAATGCTAGGTTTGACTCGCTGATCCTTTGATACCTATTGGCTAACACCTCTTTCCTAGGTCTGACGGATATTGTGGCGTTTATGGACGTCATTCAGGGGAGTTGCATTGTTCAGTACGCAAATCATGCGAACATGAGCGCATTGTTCATGTACAGTACGCCAAGCGATCATCCCGGCTCCTTCAGTTGTTAATATGAACGCTAGCGATGCTATACGATCTTCTTGTCCTGGTCCTTACAATTGCTGGCCTCTCAAGGGCACGGTCGGCTTCGGCGCTCTGGAGGACATTATACAATCAAGGCGTGACGTATTTTGCCATCACTTTCGTGGCGAACATTGTTCCCATGGTATGTATTTTTATCCCGGACTTCAACAGAAACTCAACGTCACATAGATCTTCTCTTGGTTAAATTTGAACGGTAAGAGTCTTCTGGCGCTTGATCAGTTTCGAGCACAGTTCAGCTGCCTCATTAGCTGTTATGAACGTATTTTTCGCGATTCCCGGTAGGTACCAGCATATCTACTCTTCTTCGTGTATTGATGCGTGCGCCAGCTGCTACCATTAGGTATAGCTCACCATTTATTTCTGCGAATCACACCTTGATCTATGTCGTGCAGCACTATCGCTTCTTGCCGTGCTGTTGTTTCTCTTTTAGGCCTACAGATAGACATCGAGAGGTAAGCGTCCCGCCCTCTTGTGCAGATCGCCTGACCCTCCATCTTTTCCACTCAGTGCCGCTTCCAGTGCAAGCACTGAAGATCCCAAGGAAGCGGAAGGCCAATTCACTACTCGAATCTCGCTCCCAACGTTTGTTTCTCCTCACTTCTCCAATCATCTGGAGACACAATTGACGTTGATATATATAGCACCAGCATTATTCCATGACGATCCCCGGTACACTCTCGAATCACTCGATCGGATACCCATGTTAAAATGGAAAATATCTCTACTACCCTCATTTGCTTTACATCCAGTCGAGCTGCGGGATGCGCTATAGCCACTTCGTTTGCTTCCATCGACTTAAATCAGTATGCCTCGTCTATATTACTTTAAAATGTCTGGTATCGTTTGGTTCACAATGGATGACTGCGTTTGCTCGTTGCCAGAGTTGACCGTATTCAAGCGCGTCCTGAGACGGTCTTGCACCAAACGTGTTGTAATTCAAGTTCGAGGTAACATCTCGATATGGAGATGGCTGATCATAGTGTGACTATTGGCACAATGGGTATGGACAAGAACAGAACAAAATGTTAACGGTATATTATGCTACAGAAAGTGGGCTTGCGAGGTCGGTGCCGGAGTATGAAGGGATGGATGAAGGGATTGTGGCAGACATGTCACTAGCGCGAAGCCACTCGAATGGACGCGAACCAAAGGTTTCCATCGCTAGTCCATATACTCGAGAGACTGATATGTTCGAAAGAGTAGGCGTCGCTGCCAACACGCCATTCATCGTTCTCGGGGGTAAGAGCACCGTCATCGCAAGCCTGAAAGTAAGATGCCTTGGGCTCTCGGGACGAGGTGTGACAGGCAGGTTTGACTTACTTTAACAAACTGGTGGTATTCAGTAGCAATGCTCATGGCGAGCTCTCGGCGCGTCAATAATCCGTTTGGCGTATATATGGGGACCCGCACGAGGGTATTAAGGTCGCGGTATCCGGGCCACTAGATCCAGTAACGTCAATTTGGCTTTCGGACGCGTTGAAGGGGAAGACGAACTGTCAGGATAAAATTGATATGATTTCTTCCGTCCTGTGCAACATATTGGAATTGCTCCTCATACGGATCCTTCATGCCTTGCCCGAGGAGACAATAGTGCATGGGTACACCATCGGAGAGACACCGCCTCGGGTCTGGGACATCCAGGTTGAACATTATCATTTCATGGATGGTTTTGCTTGGAGGGCCGGGTATCGGTACGAATTGCTCAAGTCGTGGCTCGGGAGGGACTAAATGAACTGATACAGGTGGCTGATACAAAATCGTTGGACCAGGGGGAGGCGTGGCCTATTTTAAGATAGATGACAGCATTAAAAAAGTGAAGAAAAAGAGTTCCCGGAGAATAACACGCACCATCGTGTAGGTAGAACCAACAGCACCTGCCAACGACGAGTACCGGCTAATTTGATGGTCTTCAGGAGGCCGATGGATGCCAGAGGTACTGTTGTATTGAGCGTAGGAGTAGAAAGAGGAGGGTAAGTACCTGTCAGGCTGCATGGCGGTTAATGAGGATGTGTAAAACAGGTTTGACCGCAATATTTATAGCAGATAGGTGTGTTTAAAGCAACACTCCGGAAAGCGTCCCTTTCACAGCTGACGCACTTTTCGGTGGACGCGAGCCACAAATGAGCCGTGTAACAACGAGCCAAAGCGTCGAGCGTCTGCATTTGGCACGTCGTCCAAACACACAGCCGTAAAAGCGAATGCTGTCCCCGTGAGCTCCACAGGGATGTGTGGAAACTTCGGCTACATCTCGAAGTCAGGGGGTAAAATAAAACTGGCATAAAAAGAAAGGCGAGGGATAATACTGAGATTATTATTTTATTTGGAAAGAAGCACAATAAAAATGATTGGACGGCCGGGAGGGCACGAGCTATCATGCTGCAAATAATTAAGATGAGATGTTTGGACGCAGACCAGTAATGTGAGACGTACCTCTTGAGCATGGTGAATATGCCGACTGTCCGGGAGGACACTTGCAAATCCACTAAGCAGGAGGTCAATGGACCCTCGCATTCAGAGCTACGTTGGTCCAAGCGGGCCGCCGGCAGAACAAGAGACGCAGTTTCTGAGACAAAAGATTTCCCAGTACAATTGTACAAATTACGGATCCCCGTCAACTCCATGCTTCCTGGACTCCTAGTATGACCTATGAGCTGTGTTGGCAGGAGACTTCGTGCAGGGAACGTCGTGCTCGACGATAAGAAACCACAATGCCCCGTGAAGGCCCGAGACTCGAGACGGCGTGCTTGACTGGGGTATCATGCAGGTGACTCCACGTTGTCAGTGTTATTTCCGCGCTCTGTCGTATGGTGCTGAGAAGGACAATTGATGAAGCCTTGGTCGCAGAGATACCGACCTAAGTCGGAAGAACGGCAGATATATGTCGAGAAATGGCGTGAACCCATTATGAAGTGAGGTCGAGTCGTTCAAATATCTAGCGGGAGTCGGCTGACCGCACAAGAGAGGCGGTTTTTGTTACAGTTATCCGTTGTCGATGAAAACGAGCTGGGGGGATCCTTACATCCTCGCAGCGGAGATGCAACCCACGTGTCGACCGGTGCACATCGCAATCACGTCCCGGAATGGAAGGTAACGTTAGCTGCCATGTAGCTATCAGTTCAAGTTGACTGTTGGTCGCATTTAAGGTGCTTCGGTTTGCGTTTTTCCACTATCCTAACGTTCTTTTGACCCCTTCTTTCCTTTCGTTTTCACGTTTTATCATGGAGTTGACGCTCTTTGTTAGCCTTCTCCTCGCTGTCCTTGCCGCTATCGGTGTCAGTGCCGAGTCCCACACTATCAAGTTTGTCAACCAGTAGGCGCTCCACAGCTATGATGAACGGAGAAAATTTACTGATGACAGCGCTGGTTGACCTTTAGGTGTGGCTATGGAACAGTAAGATATTTATTTTTTACACTTCAGGCTGTCATGCCGATGCGCTGTACGACCGTCGACCTGTAGCCTGCTTTGGTATATGACGGAAAGAACATTTCCAATGGGCAAGACTACACAACAGACGCTCCGTTCTCCGGTATCGCGTGAGTTCGTGCTCGTCTCTTGCGGTACTGTTAACTCACTACAGCTTCGCATGGTTAGTTACCTTCAAACCGGCACGTTCCAAACGCTATCCCAAGGAGTAGTGGCCGCATTTATCTGACACCTTTTATCTTTCGTAGGACCATGCCTCACAAACGGTGAAAATTGCGCGCTCTTGGAGATGACCCTAATCAACTCTGTCTGCGAGGGCTGTGGATCTAGTACTGACATCTCGTTGATTCCCCCGTAAGTTGTACCTTTTAAGTTGGCTGCAGGGTAGTCTGGCTAAACCTTGATTTGCATAGCCACGCTTACAACGTCGAGACTTCGTTCGCGTGAGTAAATCGTCTCTAACTGAATACTCACTAGAATGAACTCGACTCTTTCCTAGATACTATAACGGCTGCGATGGAATTGGGTCGACTTGTACGCTTCTATAGCGTGATATAACTTGATGATATCCTCATTTTGATACCGACAGGCGCTGACCCCACATGTTCCAGTGCATTTTTCCAGCCGAACGATAACCAAGTTCAAGTTAGTTGCCAAGATGACAATGTAAGTCCAACTTCCACCCAGCCTAGAAATCTCCTCGTTCAACTGGCACAGGTAAACTTGCTTATCGCATTCTGTGCAAATGCGTCCGACTTTGTTTCCGGTGCGACTCCGTCAACAGCCCCGTCTAGTTCGATAGCAACCATTTCAACGTCAAGTTCGTCATCGCCTGCCACTTCGTGCGCCACTACTTCAACGTCAAGCTCGTCATCATCTGCCACTTCGTCCGACACTATTTCAACGTCAAGCTCGTCGTCTACTGCCACTTCGTCCACCACTACTTCAACATCGGGTTTGTCGTTTTCTACCACTTCGTCCGCCATTACTTCAGCGTCAAGTTCATCGTCTCCTGCCACTTCATCCGCCATTACTTCAGAGTCAAATTCATCGTCTTCTGCCACTTCGTCCGCCATTACTTCGGCGTCAAGTTCATCGTCTCCTGCCACTTCATCCGCCATTACTTCAGAGTCAAATTCATCGTCTTCTGCCACTTCGTCCGCCATTCATTCGTGCTCTGCAGCTTCATCATCTGCCCCTTCTCACGCCATTCATTCGTGCTCTGCAGCTTCATCATCTGCCCCTTCTCAAGTGCCTCCTTCTCCTTCGAGCGCCAGCGCTTCCTCATCCTCTCCATCGACTAATGGAGGCCCTTCGACGCCTGCGACGTCCAGCACATCGTCAGCTTCTACGAAGAGATGCAAAACTCGGACATCCGGCACCAGTACTCAAACCATGCGTGCACCGAGTAGCCGTGCCATGCACAAGCATCGTCGCCACCGTTCCAACTATTAAGTGCTGAGCACTGCCCTGGCATTCATTACCCACGCCCCCTTCCGTTCTTTCCCCTATCTACAGTTATTGATATGTGGTATGAGGGTTCCGTGCCCAGGGGCACGTTGTTTGTATGACTCCTCTAGACTTCCCCACGTTCTTGTCACATCACTCAGAGAAGTGATGTATTTCATCAACCTGACTCATACACATGCACCTGTCAGTTGTTTTATCGAGGCCGGGTCCTTTCAATCATGAGCAGGCCCATGTCCTATAAACTAGATGTTGTATCGTATGTACTGGATTACATTTACATACCACACAATATACATACCTTGTTGTCTTGTCAGAAGGTCATCATGAACTTGACCTCGTCGCAATACAGACCTCGTATATTGATGCTTCTCCTCAGCGGAGCAGACGCTACTTATTTAATGTAGATCCTCCCCTCATACCCTCTCAGGGTCACCGTCGATGTCAAGCCTTTCTCCACTCCAGCGTAATTCCCCAGCACAAACCTGAACCCCTTGACAGCTGCGTCCTCGAGCACCGAAACCGAGGTCTCCGTCTCCCTGAAATTCAGCACCACCAGTGCCGAGGAGTCGCCCAAAGTGCGGGTGTACGAAAAGACCTGCTCGTTCGAAGGAAGCAACATCATAAAGTCGCCGTAAATCTTAGGGGCACGCACCTTCAGCGCCTGCGCCATCACTAGGTACACTCAAAACTCACCAGAACATCGTGCTGCTTCCGCGTTGCCAGCGCGCGTTTCCAGAAGCTCCACACGCTCTCTTCGTCCCCTACTTGCGCGGACACGTTCCATTCGGGATAGTCATCATTGACGCGCATCCAAGGCGTGCCCGCCGTGAAGCCTGCGTGACTCGTGGCGTCCCACTGATCTCACTTCGTCAGCGAAATGAAAGAAAAGGAGGAGAAGCGTACAAACTTGCATCGGCGTGCGTGCATGGTCGCGAGCCTTGCGTTGGAAGTTATCAAGCAGATCAGACATGTCGACGTCTTCGCTGCCGGATGCCTTTTTTCGCTGTTCTTTGATCCTGGCAACTCACGTCAGCTATCGTCACGCCGATGGTATAAACGCGGGATCAGAGTTGCTCACAACTTCCAGTAATTCTGAGAAGCAACGTCCTTGTACTCCTCGATACCCCAGCTTCTGGGAAAGTTCTTTAACCCTAACTCCTGACCTTGATAGACATAAAGAGTCCCTGTCTGAGTTATCTCCAGGATGGAAAGCATCTTGGCAGACGTCGCCCGCCACTCCTCAGAATCATTTCCAAAGCGTGATACAGACCGCGAGTGATCGTGGTTCTCGATGAAGACCCTAATATACGCATCCCTTCAACCAATTAGCAAAAGCCAACACATAAGAAGATCTCACGCGTTCCAGAAGCCCTCATCTCGCTTATACTGCTGCCACCGCTGGATCACATCTTTGAGGTCAGTGAGTTTCCACTCCTTGTGAATTAGGGGTGAGTAGTCTGGCGAGTCGAGATCCATGAGCTCGAAATGGAAGACCATGTTGAGTTCCTTGTTTTTGGGGAGGACATAGGCGGCTAGCTGAGATGCTTCGTGTGTAAAGGGTGTCTCGCCAACTGTGATCAGATCGTAGTCTGTCAATGAAAAAGAAAGGTGAGAACGATGTATGAGGCGAGAACGGTTGGTATGTACGAGAGAGCACTTCTGTGTTCATTTGCTTGATATATTCGTGGACTCTTGGCCTTTCCGCTCGTCAGGGAATGCAGCGCGGTGAACATGAAGCTGACCCCACTCACCCATTTGCAAAGTACATACTGGCAGGCTGGTAATATTGGTCAGGGTCAACGACAGGAGCATCGGGTAGCCCTTCGGTCTTCGATATAATGTTGATGACGTCCATCTAACCGTACACCGGTCAAGTAATCGAACCAGCGCCAGCGATTTGGCACCCTACCCTGAAGCCGTCGCAGCCCCTTCCGATCCAAAAGCGCATCACGTCCCATACTGCATCTCGGACGGTCGGATTCTCCCAGTTCAGGTCCGGCTGCTCGGTGACGTAGAGATGGAGGTAATATTCCCCTGTCTTCTCGTCGAAGTCCCAGGCAGAACCTATTACCTCCATCTGATAACCCGGGAAGACCGAAAAGTAGATAGACTTACCCTGGAAAACCGATTTCCAATTGTTCGGAGGGAGTCGTTTGCCTTCGTTATCAAACTTCGGGGGGCGCCAGATGTACCAGTCCCGCTTGGGGTCCTCCCTGCTGGACCGCGATTGCACGAACCACTCGTGCTATATCAAATGACATCAGTTAATAGCCTGCGTACATTCATCTGGGCTGAAAAACGAATAACCTGGTCTGATGTGTGATTGACAACTAGATCCATCCTGCACGATCAAGCGGGACGATAAAGCACGAGTCTTTTGCGATTTGTCAAGGCGTACATACATGAGTTTCATACCACGTTCGTGGACGCCCTTGAGGAGGCGATCATAATCCTCGAGCGTCCCATACCGCGGATCGGTGTCGCGATAGTCGGAGCTTCATCGCGCGCGCAGTTCGTCACTAAAATCCCCGTTTACCAGTTTAATACCTTTTAATACTCACATGTCATAGCCCATATCGGCTAGAGGAGAACGATAAATAGGCGATAGCCAGAGGATGTCGACACCCAAATCTTTCAGGTAGTCGAGCTTAGAGTGAATACCGTTAAGATCGCCAATGCCATCGCCGTTGGAATCGAAAAAAGAGATGGGGTAGATTTGGTATACGACTGCTGACTTCCACCAAGCATGAGGAGGTGATAGGCTCCCCATTGGATCTGATGAGTGGGCTGTGGGCAAACAAAAATGTGCGTAGGATCGTGTGGAGAGCGCAGTCGCGATCGCTGCTTGGGACGAAGGTATATGTATAGATCAAGACGCAACTTGATCTGATACCGGGGTAAGCCGTATGATAATCACAGGTGGACCGAGGAACCCGGAGAAGCAGGTCACCTTGGACCACGATGCCGACCCTGGAAAGGGATTCATGCTCACAGTTGCCAATGTTAAAGCGCTCCGAGCCACTCAATTGCAGATTGATGGTTGAAGGTTGCGGTGAGTCTGAGATAGCTCATTTAATACTGGAGTGAACTGAGAGGGAGTGTAGCATGTTTGGCGTCACATCGATTCAAATACGAGCAGCGTGAGTATACCTATAGACCAAGTGAGTTGGTGCTGAATTTATGCTTGTGAAAAATACCTTCTCGGCCTCGTTTCAACTGCTTCTGATAAGAGGCGTACCGCGACTGTGGAGATGGCTTTCATAAAGGCTCTGATATGAACTCTCAACACGGAAAGGTCCAACCTGAGCGCTTTGTGCCCATCAAGCGATTGTAGATATGGACGGGCACGTTCGAGGATACCCCAGCGCCCGGAACCCAGCACATGAAACACCCCCAACCTCCAGGCGACATGAGGCCTTAGAGCCCTATTGTGCGGAACGGGACAAGTCGGCTGGCGGTGTGGATTTCTCCCCGGCGTGTGGAAACCAAAGCTGTGGCGGTGCTCTTTTTATCCTGCATGCTTCCGCCACGCCTTGGCGCTTGACCGGTTTGAATCCTTATAACAGGGCTGTTGTTGCCCAGAGACAATGCCCTCGACCGACTTCCCTAATACTCCCCACTTCCGTTGGGAACGTAGCTCAAAACTCGCCTTTACTCATCATGCCCGCAAAATTCAATGAGGTTCTCGTCTTACCCTCTCCAACTCGGGGATGGCCTATGAACTCCATGTGCCCTCGGCCCATCCCGAACTCATACTGGGCGACGCCACTCCTGCTAGCATGCGAATATCCGTGGTCACCCTACGAGACAAAGCAGAAAATAGACGCACTGCTGTCAGCGGGCGTGCGCACTTTCATCGACCTCACCGAATGCGGCGAGCTCTCGCCTTACACCCCACACCTCCCAAAGCAAGCCAAAGCTCACGGAATCGATGTATCAGACATCGAATACCACAGCTTCCCCATTCGGGACCGCTCCTTGCCGGATTCTGTTGACTACATGTGCGAGATACTCAGCGTGCTGCGGGAGAACGAAGAGGAGGGGCGAATCAGCGCTGTGCACTGCCGTGGCGGCATAGGGAGAACTGGGATGGTCATAGGGTGCTGGTTGGTAGAATGTGGGGTAGCGAAGGACGGTGAAGACGCTCTACGCATCATCGCGAACGAGTGGAAGACCGTGGAGAAGTGTAAGCGCTTCCCGCACAGTCCCGAGACCGGGGCCCAGTTCGATTTCGTGAAGAACTTCCAAAGTCCTCGGATGATTATGGTATAAAGAACTTATCGTCTCAAGTGAGTACCAAACGGATCTCTCTCTGGGAATTGCGTCTGATTGACCCTTACCAAGGTTGTTGTTAATCAGGCTCAACTAAATAATTGGTCGAAGCATCCGGAATGCTCTAATGTTCTATTTTCCTTCTTATTGTCACGACCTTCACGACAAGTAAATAGCGCTGTATTAACCTACCATCCACGAATGAGCTCGCCTGTGTATCATAGTAGTCTCCTGTAGGCAGATCAGAAACTCCGTTGAGTGTGAATCATATTCCGTTGAAACCCTTTGTCCCTGGAGATGTTTTGGCTTCATACTAGTGGGTTGCTACAGCTCTGGGCAATACAAGGTACAGCCAGCGCTATACCCAGCTGATGAACGTACCGCCTCGGCACCATCAGCCTGTGTCTTGCCGCTGATAACGCGCAGAGCTATGTATAAACGTAACCATTCACAGCGTCCCGGCGGAGCCCACGTTTCGGTGACCCCCCGAGCCCTTTGAACCTCAACAAACAAACGACGGCTGCATACTGGCTGCATGGTATACGAGCTGCGACACCAGCCATACTTTGGCCTTTATCTGACATACCAGATCATCACCACGACTTTTGTACGAGTGCCATACTGGTTTTTAGTGTCAACTCCAGTATCATGGCGCCCGAGACCGTCATGGACTGTCAAACGATCCGTCCTCGTCAAATTTTTCCGCCATCTCTTCCGAATGACCCAAAAGTACGTCATGTACACCCTCGTCATTGCGGGATGCCTTGAGAACTTGAAGCTGAACGAGCGCTAGAACAGGTGCACTGACCACCTTCCCAACTCACCACGCCATCACTGATGGGCCAGGTATCAAGGGTGTCTGGGTTGACGGTGTTCCACAGTTAATCACGGGAGAGCTCACAACATGGGCCTCAGTGGCAGACGTCAGGCCTGCACGTATACCAGGCTACTGGATTGACCGAGACGAGAACCTCTCCGCAGGCGCACCTCCGCAGCCGGGCGATAAAGTGCTTTATCGCTTACACGGCGGTGCGTATATTCAGCTCTCCGCCCACCCCCGCGACCCCACTGCAAATATCGCACGGGGTATCCTCAAGTACTGCAAATCCATCACGCGGACGTTCGCGATCGAGTACAGGCTGTCTACGGCTGCGCCATACGAAGTGAGCAACCCGTTCCCTGCAGCACTTCTGGATGCGATTGCTGGGTATAACTACCTAGTGAACGTGGTCGGATTCTCTCCCGCAGATATCATCGTTCAGGGTGATTCAGCTGGTGGTAACCTTGCCTTGGCATTCATACGTTATCTTCTGGAATATCAGCAAGACACGTTTGTCAACCTCCCAGCCCCCCCACGAGCTCTCATCCTTCTTTCCCCTTGGTCTGACATCGGCTCATCACACGAAGGTCCTCTATCATCGCTCTCAACGCACTACAGCACAGACTACTCCGCAGGGCGGTCCGCCACGCGCGTAAGCTACGCAAAGAGTGCTTTTCTCGGGCCATTCGGCTTCGGTATCGCCGAGCGATGCAGGTATATCTCCCCTGCGTCCCTCAACCCGTGCGTGCGTGCGCGGTTTCAGGGTTTCCCGCGGACGTTCTTATGTGCGGGTGGGGCGGAGCCGCTGATGGATTCTATCCTGTCGTTGAGGTGGAAGATGGAAGCGGATATGGGAGAGGGCAGGAGTGCAGGGAAGATTGAGTACTATGAGGCGGCTGATGCGTTGCACGACTTTATACTCTTCCCTTGGCACGAGCCAGAAGTGGGTCAAACGCTGGAGCGGATAGCGGAGTGGTTATCGGTGGAGGACTCATAGCATCATTATAATCCTGTGAGTTCGTTCCGCGTGTATTCTTTGAGGCTATGCCTGACCCCTTTCGAGATTTGTTGTGTATACAGCCCATGACTTTGCGCATGATAGAGCGCACACTTGGCGTCCAAACTGCTCGAGTTGTGGCCCATCACAGCGATAACTACAAGATGGGTCTATCCGCTAACCTGAGGGACACCGGGGGCATCTACCAGGAGATCAAGAGCCTCATAGATCACGCAACTAGTCGTCCAGCGCTGAGCGAACACCCCTCGGGAAAAGTTCGCAACATACCATAGTAAAGCATTTGGTCCGCGACCAATATCTTCACCAGAGGGTTCACCGTCCACCATCCGATCTCCGGGCTTCCAGAATATGTGTTACAAATGCAAAAAACGCGAAAACGAACACCACCACGTCAAATACCACCTGGAGACCCGTTTCGATCTCCGGTAGGTATCCGAATGCAGATGCGTCAGCGCCGACCTCTTGTGCGACGCTGCCAATGGGAGCACCGAGAGACATGAATGCAATGAAGTTGGTCGAATCGAAGTAATACCGGTGTTGGGTCAAACAAAAACGTACAATATTTTCCCGTGGCGGGATAGTTGTATTGCATTCCGGCCAGGACCACCACTGCAATAGTCTGGCAACAAAAGGGCGCTAGCAGTACGACCCGTGCCTTCCTGGAGCGGTTTAAGAAGGCATAAGCCCTCATGAGAAGGACTGCTAGAGAATCAACTGCAGTCCCCCCGGACGACACGATTTACACACCTTGCATTGAAGTGGTAAATACATTTTCCAACCGGTCCACAGTGATTAATAGGAATTCAGCTTCAGAATGGGCGTAATTTTGAGCTAATTGCTTGGAGATTGCAACCAACTCAAATTGCGCTCACCTCTTCTATTGCTACTGCCAGGTCAGAGAATAGCAAGGTGTCTTTAAACTGGACATTACTCCCGTAGTTCCGGTTGGCAGAGGGTGATTGACTACATGGAACCGAGGAGCAGGCTTACTGCGATAGTCCAGTTGAGACGCACGGCACCTGTGACAGGTATTCAGTGCACTCGTGATCTGGGTTCGAAGAGCGCCCTACTCGCAGCACCCCTGTTATGGAAAGCGCAGTGAAGTTAGTTAAAGATTGAAAGCTGGTAGTAACAGCACTGACAGCACCGTATCGAGCCTGGAATATGGTTGAATGGCTTACGCCATATTTCCTGGTGGACAAGCGAGGTACACGTACCATAAAATAAAGTATCGTCGCGAGGCTCCAGCGCCGGTTCTACCAGCGCGATGAGTTTGAATCTTGAACAAAATCGGAGATATATACCCAGATTAAGTCCACCTCCGATATGATGTTTCAGTCTCATTCGTAAGGAGATACTGAACATTAACGACCTTTGTGGAAAGGTAAGGACTGGGAATGTCAGGCCGTGGAGTGGATGTGAGACCAGTCTACTGACCTTGGGCACACACAAGAGTGGCCGATGCTGCAACCGGTCACAAGGAGAACATTATTGAAATGAGAGAGTTGTATGCTATACGATAAGATGGCTTACCATGGAAATAATACACGGATTGGATCACGTAGAGATCCTGGACGAAAGAATCCATGACGCAATTAGACTCGAGATTTTGGGTTGGAGTGCTCGAAGTTCTTATGCTATGTAGCATGTTTATCTCGCGAGCGTCGAACGGTCGACGTGACGAGTGAGTATCATCTGTATCACCGCCCCCTAGGTTACAAGACGTCGCACCAGAATTTGATGATAAACGTCGCCAACCGTTGTCAGCACCAAGCTGTCGATACTTACATGCGGCAGAGAAAAGGGATCAAACGTCCCTGTAAGGTACCGAATTCGAATGGAGTCCGTCCGCAGAGGAGCACGGAGAACTTGGAGGATCCACGGCACTCCGAAGTATCAGTGGTATCATTACAAACTAGTAAAGAACCTTTCCTTGCTTCTTAACGGATTCCAGCGTACGCGGGGCGAAGGCAAAGATAATAACTAGCACCAACATGCTAACAGAACTCCACAGACTCTGGTTCGAAGAGAGCCCTGCGGCGTGTATGTCCCTCCTCAGGTCCCTCTTCTTCTGCGTCCGTTTGAGTTGCAGCAGGAGGGTCCCGGGCACCGAACTGAATGGTACTCAGGTCTTCCTCAAAGGTTCCCGCCGTCAATTTGAGCTCCTGAGCACGAAGGCTGATCACCATGCGAGGGCCGGCAACAACGACTATCGCGCCAATGACGTTAGAAGCTATATCCGTCTCCAGGGTGGTGATCTAAACGCGGGGCACAAACACTGAATGGAATAGCTCCGGGCCAATGCGGTCTTCACTTACCGGAATACCGACAGCCATCCACACAGCAAATCTACGGGGTTTATAGTCAACGAGACCTGTCCGAAAAGGCAGTCACCTCTAACGCACGCGGAGAAGTAGAACATCTGATCCTGGACCAAAATCTTCACTAGACGGTTCACGGACCATCCCCCCGCCGTCTTCCTCGATTCCCATGTATGCCTTATAAACGCGACGAGGGCGAAGACGAATAACATTGCATCGAACGCCAGTTGCAGCGCTCCACCAATCACGGGAGGAGGTGAGAATACGTCTTCATCGAGGTCAATGACCTGAGCGATCTCGCCGATTGTAGGGCCAACGTACACAACTAGGGTGATGTGTTATCACAGAGAGCTGCAAGGTCAGTGAGATTAAGGCCGGCGCACCGAATTTCCTCATAACATGCATATTGTCATCCAATCCGGCCATTACCACCACGGCGATTACCTGGCAGAAAAAACATACCACCAGGAACACAAGAACCCTCTTTGATCGATTCCACAATGCATAGACACGCATGAGGAGAATACCTAGGGACGGGGGGACAATCAAGGCTCGACGAGAGATATGGAAAGTGGCGTAATTCATGCACCTTGCATAGCTATGACGAAGATGTTGCTTGACCAGTCTACGACAAGAAGCGCAGCCTCCACTTTCAAATGATTCAATAATTATGATCAAACTGGATCACAGATACAAAGGAATTTGCTCACATCTGAATGATTCATATCGGGCACCGTCCTCAGATTGAGTAAGAGCATTTGATGTAAGTGAGGATTTACCGCTATGAGACAGGTTGTTACAATGTTATCCGCTTCGAGCACATGAACAACAGCTTACTGCAGTAGTCCACCCGATACCCGTGGATGCTACAGTGACGAAATCAGATATCAATTATAGTTAGTCGAAAACTTGTTTACTTACATTCCATCCCCCCGCTACCGACCACACAGGGAGTCAATTATGACGAAGACACTTGAAACAAACTTGAACGGACATTACGGAGAGTGAACCACAGTATCGAGCCTAAACCCTGTTAATAGATAATCCACAAATAGGACAATAGCACGTACCAGCAAATAGAGTAGCGTTACGATACTCCATCGTCGATTCTGTATCATGCCTAGGCTGAGCTCTGATTGCGCTGATGACATGAATAGCTTACCCAAATCAGGTCCACCTTCAAAGCAGATTTGATACAATCAGTGGGGGATGGGCATTGGATATTTTCCAACACCGACCTCTTGTGAAAAGTTGAGCACTGAGTTACAGATTCCTCTATCAACAACGAAAGCACTGTTGCAATATGGATTCACTCACATTGATCATAAGCAACAGCAGTAGCTAACGCCACTAGAAACGTTGCCCACGCTTACATACATTTGCAGCTTGAAGGACGGGGAACAACATACTGGAGAGGTAATCCGCGGATCGAATGACAAACAATTCATGGATGAGATCCGACATGGCGAAGGGTGGCTGTGATCTTGGGATAGGGGTGAGGGGAGTCTCGTCCTGAAGCCCGTTATATTTATACAGGCCCTATTCATGCCAGCATAAGCCACCCGTCTCTTGCTCGTCTGAGGTCTCTGCATTGATGATCGGTTGCTTTGACCTCTGTTAGTAAAAGACTTGAAACGCATCAGGCCGGGATCCAATCACAGCATCAGTAGTATCACGGCGTTGTGGGCGAGCTATTGATTCCATGATCAGGGGAAAGGGTCGTGAGACTGGGATGGGATCCCGAAAGGAAGAAAAGTCCGAAAACCTCACCAGCCCCGACGAAGGCATCAAATTTGAGCCCAGTTGGCGTAACCGCCGCGATCAACGGTGTACAGATAAGCTGTGAGCTTCATCAGCGATCATCGATCATCCTCGTGCCCTTTCGCGAAGCTACACAACCCGGGCGTCCCGGAGTAATTTCTGCTGGCATTCTTCTGCCAGTGCTTCCATTTCAGCTCTAACACCACTTACAGCCCCGACCTGTCCTTAACCTGAAACCAGACGATCTAACGTGCCGGAGATGGACGAGGCAGCGAGAACTTGGAAGCGCCGAAATGCGGTCCAGAGGCTCCCTTCTTCCCGAACCCAACGACAACCAAAGTCACCCGCTCGTCGAAAGCATAATATCGCCTCCCAGCGCTCTTAGCGAGCAATTCGCCGACACCACGCAGGCGAGAATCACAGGAGGATGTGTGGTGTGATATTTACCTCCCAAAACTGAACATCGAATAGTTGGAGACAGTTGGGGACTCGAGTCTCGAGCCTCGAGCCCCAGAAGTGTAAAATTACGAGTCAAGAGCCGCCACGTGGAAAGTTGTAGTCGAAAACGCGCTTGCCCGAGCAAGTGGTATTTTTCCTCGATTTACTATTACTATCCGAAGCACTCGCGAAGACAGTTACAAGTCGCAAATGGATGCAGATGTCGGCCTTGTGGACATTCTGGTGAGAACTGCTGGATCGGACACTGCTGGCAAGCATGCGCTAATCGTAGCGCGCAAACCGTTCAACTTAGCCCTCAATGCACGATGCCGTCGGAGCTTCGCAGCACTTAACATTGCCCACTGAAATTTGGAATGAATGTTGGAGCTATAGCGACACCTGGGATATCAAGAATCTCTGTCTCGTCTGTCGACTGTTTCGTGCACTTTGTCAGAAGCGCCTGTTCCGGAGCCTATACTTCGTGGCCCCCAGCCCAGAGTATGTCACCCGCGACAACGTGGCGGAGTGGGCGGATTCGCTGGAGCTGTCGTCTTACCGACACGCATCACTTGTCAGCGATCCCGACGCTAGCCTCCTGCCAGCCCTGGTACAGGAGTGGTCTTTCATCGGATTTGCACGAGAATTCAATCCCAACCTACCAGATTACCCTGGCATCGCAAGATTTGAAGAAGCATACACCATCGCGATCGAATCTTTCTTCGTTGCCCTTCCCTTCTACCGAAACATCCGTAGCATCGATTTATCCTACCTTGACGTGGACCAGAGAGCAAGAGCCATTTTTGCCATGTTTCCTGCACTTGACGCATTGAAATTAAACGAATGCAACATCACCAGCCCCAAAGGACCATCATTGCCTCTGCGGCTGTGCGATCTTTCACATCACTCGTCGCTGAATGGCAGGGAGAATACAACCGAACCAATCGACCTAGTTCTTCCCGATCGACTGCAGGAACTCCTATTCACCCACACGCACAATATCGAGCTCGTTCTTCCATGGTTGCTCAACTTTCAATCATTCGAGTACTTGACCAACCTCACTCTCGCGTTAAAACCAGCTTCCACCCGCATGTTCCGCGAATTGCTGGAGAAATGTCCCCGGTTACAATGTCTCTTTATTTCGATGCATTCTACTCTTAGCCCGGAGTTCTTCTCCATCCCATTACCTTCATCCATCGTGCCCCAACTGCGTCGCGTATTTATTCCGTGCGACGTGGCTCGGGTGCTCGTTCCAGGGCGCCCTGTGGATAGAGTCGAGATTCATGGTCGTGGATCGGATGCACCTGGTTCCTCAGTGATAGCGGAGTTGCTCAAAGTTCTACGACCATCCGTTCCACTGCGCACCCTCAGGGTTTCTATACCAGGAGTGGCCCCCGATTTAGCCATACTCTCGTCCATTCATACCAAATGTCCCGACCTCATATCACTGGACCTGGAGCTAGATGACCTCCCCAAAAACGAGGATGAGGACATGGGGACCGAAGGTGGAAGCAGCGGTGGAGTAGGAGTTGGGAATAGCTTTGACAGCGTCGGCAGCAGTGTGACCGTCAGCACACATCCCCCCGATGGAAATAGAGACGATGACCCAGCCATGATGGGAACTCAGCCCGCTGCGGGCGATACAACGCAAGACGAGCTTCCTGTACCGCACTACTTGTACGTAGGCTCTTCCCAGGAACTGCCTCGGTTGCGCAAGGGCGTCGTCATGAGGAGTTCCGATTATCCAGCGATAGCCGTCGATGAGCATGGATGTCCTGTCCGAAAATTAGGCACCTTTGCTGTGCGTACTTTTCCTGCGGAATCGCGTTGGACATCAGTCACTTACTATTCAATTCACAGGGCCTTGTAGACCATCTTGCGCTTGGGCATGCCCATTTGCCATCTCTGCTTGAAACACTCCATCTAAGCCAATACTCCCACTACCCCCAACAGGGCGAAGTCCGGCGGTTCACCATTGAAGAGCAGCATTCTGCCATTGCACGACTTGCTATTCTATACCCCCATCTCAAGAAGATCTACCTAGGCTTCCATGGTAATGCTTGGGAGCGCGTACAACCGGAGCTGTGGAGGGTCCCTTGGAGCTAGTAGACATCGCACGTTCGCTCGGACCTTGCTCTCCACGATGGGCAAGCGTAGAGTCAGGTCTGCGTTGGGGCCGTGGTCGCAGGTGTGTATGATGGGGTGTAGTATTGGACTGTTCGATTTCTTTTCCTTGCATATGTGCAGCCAGACGAATGGGACCTAGGTTAGCAGATATTCGAGCAGGTGTTGTTGCGGAGGAGTCACGTTTCGATGTGCGATGAAGAGCTCACTCCTTTGATTGCTAAGCGCCCAGGAGCTGATTCGGGGCAATTTTTGGGCGCAGCTTGGTGACAACTATAATGCGCAAGTAAAACAACAACAACGCACAGCACAAGTCCCCATTGGAACTGAAACGCATAGGAGACAATCCATGACTCCAGCTATCAAAACTCCATCTCCATAGCTCCGGAGCGACGACCGCGCCGCCCTACGGGCTTGAACTCCCCCTCGCCGAGCGCCTCGGACTGAGCCGATGGATCCTTAACGCCAAACTGCATCTCACTCAGCTCTTCCTCGAAAGTGGTCTCGCCACCCCTCGTCTTCTGCTCAAGGTCGCGAATGCTTATCACCATGCGAGGTCCGGCGATGACTGCCAACGCGTTGAACACGTTGAGTACATCGGTGAGCGAAACGAACTGCAAAAGATGGCAGAAGGTCAGCGAAAAAGTCCGCTCGACTCTCGATCCACGTGATCAAACTTCACTGACACCACTCTCGACGTAATTCGTGGCGAGCGATATAGACAGCCACGCTAGATAGCTAGTGAAAACAGAATTCAGCTGACGAACCCTGTAACGGGAACGGTTCAAACATGCCATATGAAGTAGAGCATCTGGTCAGCGACCAAAAGCTTCACCAGGGCGTTCACAGACCATTTTCCGTCCAAATTTCTCGTTTCCAGAGCATGTTGCACAAACGCGAACAGCGCGACAAGGGATACGACCGCGTCAAACGCCACGACTATAATCGTACTGTCCTGAGGGGGGGGATAGAACGCGGAGGAATCGATGGTAGTGATTTGCGCGACGCTGCCGATCGAAGCACCAACGGACACAACTGGAAATATCTCGCTGAGACGATAATCTAAGCAACTGAAGTGAGATCTGAACATACCGTATTGCTTCATGACCCGGAGATTGAATATCAAGCCCGCCATTACCATTACAGCAATCGCCTGGAGGCAAAAACATGTCACCAGGAAAATCAATATCTTCTTTGATTTATTGCACAGTGCGTAAACCCGTATCACGAGGATCGCTAGTAACTCGCCATATGTAAGTACCAGACAAAGGGCCCCTAACGAAACAAAACTTACACACCTTGCATGGCTAGAATGAATATGTTGCTCGACCAGTTTACGACAAGATACATAGCCACCCCTAGAGAGACAGCGAACATTAGCCGACACGGGATAATGATCAATCTGAGCTTACATCTATATGATGGAATCGATCTCAGAACGTCGAGAAGACAATGATACGAAGCTGAATGTTACCCCTAGTAGGCGGAGCCGTCAGGTGTCTGCTTCTGTACCACACACGAAAAGAGACCGACTGTGTACGACCAATTGATGCAAATAACCCCTAACGTATGTGACTCAGCGAAGGATCATTATGTTCGAGGAACATGTCCTACAAGCCGCTAATCCACTAAAGATATCTCAGCATGAGGATCGAGTGCCGGACCTAACCCGAACTCACATTATGCACAATGAGCCAGAGTAACGCGCCTGTAACATTGATGGTAGTCATAGCGGAGGCACAAGTGAAGCGTGCTCACTATGAGGTAGAGTAAAGTCATGAGGCTCCAGCCCCGCTTCTACGAGTACGCCGGATTCAGCTGAAGGGTTGCTCCAACGACAATTTCAGACCATACCCAGACAAGGTCCACCTGCGATTTCGTAACTGTGAAGCGCCATCTGAAAGCTTCACATGATTTGCAGGCCTTACCTCTTGGGAAAAAGTGAGCACTGTGGAGTGTATCAGGACGGGATGCACAAGCATGGTCAGATTTGACTGGCCTTGGTCATAAGCAACAGCGGCAGCTGCTGCCGCTACATACAGGCGTAGTTTGAGTTAGGGGGGGGGGGACTAAGAACAAGATGAGCACATACTAGTGATATAATACGTCGTCTGGGATTGTAAGAGTATTTGGACAATGGAAGACATGACACCCGCGCACTTTGCTGAAATGATGTGTAGGGAAGAACGAGGGCTTCGGGCGACCTCGAGGCATACCATCGAGCCTTATATATCACCACTGCCTCGATGGTTATCAAATCCAAAATGCACGACATTGAGACCGAGCGCTCTGAGTGAAAACGTATGTAAGTACCGCGGATCGACCGTTGAGAACTTTATCACCGCTGTACTCCAACTGGGATCGTGGCGGTGATGGACGGCAGGACAACGTTTGAGCAAATACCAAGTGTACCTGGTGTGCCTAGCACGTAACAGTGACACTCCACAACAATGATACTTGGGCTCCATGACTGCGCAGCATCACTTACGGTTACGAAGATGAATTGAAAGGCTTACGCCAGCTCGGAGGGAGTGCGACTGTGAGTGAGTTGGAGAACAGAGGGGCTCGACCTGGTGGCGGCGAGAAGCCCGCATTTATTTCAAAACGAGATCAACCGGGACGGTCAGCACGCAAGACCCTGTCGAGGGGAAACCAGACACCAGGGACAGCCTTGACTGAAATGCTGTAGGGTACACGTATGTCGGACGTTCCGCCCTTCCTAACCTTGGTGTCGTCAGTGGCCTAATTCGAGCGCTCACGTCGTCGAGATGCGACTCTGTCAGTGGTTGGTGCATTCGGTCTGAGGGCGGAGCGAGCTGGAGCAGTGAAGATGCAGGCTTCCAGTGACGGTGGCGGGCCGTCGGGCGTCTCGGCGGATGTCCAAGCTGAAAACGGGCCCAACAACTCCGCCCGTCTCCTAAAAAAAGCGGTAAAATGGTGTACAGTTCATACTTAGTTCCAGAAAATCACGACTGATACTCACATCATCTATCCAGCAGTGCTATGATATCCAAACGATATAATGATACTCTCCTTCAAAAAGGCACTCAGGCTGCCGGCCCCACCATCTTAGTTGGGTACGGTTGTCTTCGCCTGGACCTAGTCGAGGAACTCGGACCGTTGAGGATGGTACCTCTGAAACGCATCTTCCCGTGCGCTTTAGATCGTTCGAGTATGGAAGGACATGATTAATGGTTAGGCAGCGGAATTGGTCACAGCTCTTATCATCAAACCTCTAGCTCTGCTCCTCTATAACGCCGTCCAAGCCGAACCTCATATGGTCCCAGTTCGTACTCTCCGTTAGACTCGGATCGAGCTGGTAGATCCCTGACGCCAAACTCCATTACACTTAGCTCTTCGACAAATGTTGTCTCCCCACCCCTCGTCTTCTCCTCGTGAGCGCGAAGGCTGATAACCATGCGAGGTCCAGCAATCACCGCCAACGCATTGAAGACGTTCAGCACATCACTAAGTGACACGAACTAGAAAAAAAAATCAAGGTCAGCTCGGAATCCCTTCCAATCCACACGTTCAAGCTACACTGACACTCTGGGCATAGTTCGTAGCAAGCGATATCGATAACCAGGCTAAATAACTAACGAAGGCAGCATCCAGCTGATGGACACCAAAGCAGGGACACCAGGTAACATACCAAAGGAAATAGAGCATCTGGTCTGCAACCAAAAGCCGTACCAGCGAATTCACGGACCACTTGCCGTCCAATCTTCTGGCTTCAAGAGCGTGTGTTGCGAACGCGGTAGTGCGAGCATGGATATAAGAACGTCAAATGCCACGACTATGATCGTGCTATCTTGAGGCGGGGGGAAGAATACAGACGAATCGACGTCGATAAGTTGGGCGACACTGCCTATTGAAGCACCGACAGACAATACTGGGATCGACGCGTCCGTTGAGATAGCTCGCGGGGATGGTGTGAGATCCGAGCGTACCGAATGTTTCCATGACGCGGAGGTTTAAAATCATGCCCGCCATCACCAACACGGCAGCTGCCTGCAAGCAAAAGCACGTCGTGAGGAAAAGCATTGCTATCTTTGACATGTTACACAAGGCATAAACCCGCATAACAAGGATCGCTACAAGTTCCTGTAGGTAAATGTCACACGACAGGGAAGCGGACCTCGCACACCTTGCATAACTAGAATGAAAATGTTGCTTGACCAGTTTACGGTGAGATACATAGCCACCCCTGAAGAAATATTGAGTTTAAATGGAGACCCGATTGACCCACACCTACACCTATAGTATATCACAAAAGGTTGTCACACCATTAATGATCAAAGTGGCTACGCGAGTTTAAATATTACCCCTAGTAGCGTACGCAAGATGTCAGATCGTTACGACGACTGTGCAGTAGGTGCCTACCGTGCGTGTCCAATCGACACAAATGAGCCCTACAGAACATGACTCAGTTTGAGGATGTGGTCCTTCGAAAATAATGCCCTACATGCAGCTGCTGCACTGCAACAGAATCAACAGGCAGCTCATTGAATGTCGAACCAAAAGTCACCTCACATAATACTTAGAGAGCCTGAATAACGCGCCTAGCGTTAGTAAACAGCGTCAGTCAGTCGTGCTACGGGGAAGAGCAAGAACAAGCCATCCGTACTCACTATGAGATAAAGCACTGTCGTAAGGCTCCACCGACGATTCTAAGAGCATGATAAGCTCTGCTGAAGCCGCGCTCGGCTGGGAAATTCAAAACACACCCAGATGAGGTCCACCTGTTTTCAGCCGATGAGTACCTTCTGGAAGTGACGCGAACATGCAGCCGGTAATTACCTCTTGCGAAAAAGTGAGGACTACATGTTTCCTACGTTAATCTGGCTACATGCGTCCCAATCACACGAGATGTACTTGCCATGGTCATAGGCAACAGCAGCAGCCGAAGCAGCTAGAGATATGATTCAGTTGACTTCTGAGGGAGTGAGTTTGGAAGATTCAGAGATGCACTGGTGAGATAACTCGTGGACTGGGCCATTGCGAGAGTTTGAATGAGAGAAGACATGGCGCCTTTTGCCGAAGAGCTTATGTGGGCGGAAGCGAAAGGTTTCGAGCTCGATGTCCACTGAGTCGTATCATTTAAACCCCCACATTTAGCGTGATCTCCGACGTTGAGCCGGAAGCCAGCTGGAGGTGGCGATGAACCAACGATAAACCTTGATGAACGCTGAGGAGATCAGGGTGATGATGCTCCAGGCGCCCAGGGCCCATCACAGCCCATTTCGCCTAGCCACTAGTACTTATTAACACCAGTGACCAATGGTGCCCACTGATTCCCACTGCAATGACAAACTCAACTCCTCCTTGACACCCGACCGCCGACCGAGCAGACATGATAAAGAAGGCTGTGCGAGGCAACGAGGCCAGTATTAGGCGCCAGCTGGCAACGATGCCCCAACGCGATGCACGATAAACCGAGGAGCGACATCTGGAAAGCGACTTAGAATGGGGGAGCAGTTTGAGCGCACCATGAATGTTTTTGAAACCGTCGGGCGTCGCCGTCGTGTCGAGATTTTTCATGATTGGTTATAAAGTAAGTAAATGTGTACTTAGTTATTTTAAATATTTTATCCAACGTCGTTAGTTGGAGTTTGGTTGGTCGTCTTAAACTTCGTTGTCCAACTTCATTCAGCGTTCATTGTTTCGTCTTCAACTCAACAATGTCACGCTCAGCTAGCGCTAATCGATCTCATCGTATGAACGCCGTTTCCAGCAACCACAGGCGATTCTCAAGTTAGGCCCAGCGCTGCACTACTTTATCACGTACTTGTACTTATGTGCAATGTGCGTCCACTGTGGCTTCAAAGCTCTGTGTGGCACTTTTTCCAGTTTTCTATGCCACGGGTCTGGTGCTCTTCGCTGCTTGCAGTTGGCCGCCGGTCTGCTGCGGGTTGTACGGTAAGTGTCCGGGTGCTGCTGTCCTGTGCTCATCTTTGTCCCATCAGGCCATTGTCAGAGGACAGCAGCTACTGACTCTGGAAACACGATATCGAGCACCGCCACATAGAGTGTATGCCTGGATCCCTCCCCCAGGTCCGGTGATGGGAATCTCGCGCCTTACACCTGCCACACCAAAAATGACACACCAAGAGGGAAAAAACATACGGGTATAACACCGTTAGGTACGACATCATACGGAGTAGCTCGGTGAGTGAGGGATATCTTTCATAGTCTGGTTTGGCCAGTGGGAATATCTGGGGTGCTCGATCTTGACATCTAGGAGACTGTCTCCCGGACGTCTAGGCCGAATACTCGGATGGCCAATCTGGGTCCTTATTCTCACTTTATCAGCTGTTATAAAGCTACCATACGCCGAAAACGCAGATCTCTGGAAGTGTTGTTCGGATCATGGCATAAGCAACCTACGCTGATAACGGGGCACTGTTTCGAATTACGATGCGTCATTCCAGTCTTCTGGTCACTGCCACGAATCAGCTGCGAGGCTCCAGCGATATATTCAAGCGCATGTAGAAATCTGGTCCGATGGCTCGCACGCCACTATCAGGGTCGTAATCGCGGTGCGAGAACGGACCAGAAGGGTATGTTTCGGCACCTTTTTTATACAGGTGATTGTGGTACACATAAAGGCTTCGACACAACAATCGTGAACTGCTTTTGCTCGCAGTACCACCATGGACCTTGTACAAACACTCTTCATAGTCCAATCCGCAGACTATGTCCTCAGTGAGCATCCGTTTCTACCCTGCAGCATTGCGATCTCCACTGAAACACTCCTATGATAGTGGCAGCAACTGCTATCGTTGCTTACGACCAAGGCAAGCTGTATATGCTGTACAATCGCTGATCGGTTCGGTTTAATGCTGAGGATTTTCTCAGTCCTTAACTTCTCACAAGAGGTCAGTATAACGAACCCTCATTTTACTCGCATTGATGCTCAAAGACCATTCAAAAGGTAGACCTCATTTGGGTGCGTGTCTTTTGTCCTTGCTGGGGCATTATAGCTTAGTCCAGAGGTAGAATCGCCGATGGAGCCTTACCACAGCTCTCTATCTTGTGGTGCGTATGGCTTCTTATTTGTCACCCCGTCTCAGGACCTGGCCGCACTACGGGGCTCATCTAATTCAAAAACTTTTTAGGCTCGCTACTCAGGCTCTTTGATGATACTGTCAGCCCAAATTTTCTCCATCAACTCGACGCTGACATCCAAATGTGATTTCTAGCGGGGAAGCAGCAGGTAGGGTATTCCTGAACAAGAGTAGTCACTTCTCTCAAGTGCATCTTCTAGCGGCCGTGCGTCTCACCTGGACATACACAGTGGGCTTCTTTAGTTTTGTCCGAGAAAGCTCATGATCATACAATCTCTGCTTTTAGGGGTAACGTAATAATTGATCGATAAAACTTATCAATGATCTCAAATCAATGTTTCGGTACATCCGAAATGTAGTGGTAAGCTCAACGGCCACCCTTCAGCAATCATTCCCAAGTGTTTAATCTTATGTTTTACACATATTCAAAGCCGCGGCCTTTTACATAGCATTGAACTGGTCAACGAACATATTCCTCACGTCTATGCAAGGTGTGTGCACTCCTTTTCCTGGGCCAAATTCTGTGGTCGCTCAGTCGTGTCTAGCTATCCTCTTGATGCGGGCGTACGCCCTATGCGGCGGTTCGACGATAATATTCTATGTCATGGTACCGTGCTTTTGTTGTCAGGCAATTGCGGTCGTCGTAATGACAGGGATGGCCTATACCATTCCTACCATGAGAAAATACTGCAAGTTTGGACTTTATCAAACCGACTTGCGCTAATGATGCTTGATCGCAGTCGTGTTTCTCGGTGCACCGATTGGTAGCGTCACGCAGGATGCCGTTCTTGACGCAGCTGCATTTAGACCGTTGGCTGTGATCATTCCCGCCTTAGAACTAGTATTTGACGTGATGATCTTCGTTCTTGCCCTGTTTGCGTTTTTGAAGCACGCAACGGAAGCCAGGGAGTTGTCGGGAAGGTGGTCGGTGAACCCGCTAATGAAGCTGCTGGTTACGGACCAAATGCTCTATTTCCTATGGTATGTTCGAGTGTTTCCATCACCGCTGTACATTCACTGATTGCAAAACTCTAGCTATCTTGCACTGCAAGCAATTTCCTTCGTCATCTCAGACCCAGATATTAATCCGGTAAGCAGACAACAGTTCTTCTCCCTTAGGTTGGGCCTAGATTCAAAGTCTCTTCCAGACTGAATACGCCGATGTTGTGGTCAACACCACCGATGATGTTCTCCTGGGTTTGGCTGCGATCCTCGGTCCACGTATGGTACTCAGCCTTCGTGCACAGGAAGCAAAATCCGGCGAGGACACTTTTGACGCAGAGTTGACCACAATTCAGTTCGGCGCTAGGGATCTACCTTTACGGTCGATTGGAGAAGGAGAGCCAGCACCAGAGGCGACACGTAGGCACTCACGGGACCAGACTGCATCCGCGGGGCTAGAGGTCTGATAGCCCGCAAGGCGTACCCCGTGCTGGTGTGTAGTCTCGGTATCCACAATCCCTGCCATCGTGCCTTTACTTGCATTCATATTCTGCTATGTTAATGTACCGTTCGACATTAATGCTAATCGATGTCTATTCCCCAACGTATAGCGAAAGCGTTGTGTCCTTGGGCCCCATTCCCCAGCAGCTGTCGGCTGCACTGGCCCTTGGGTATCGCTGGGTGATCTAACATTCTTGATGATATGTGATGCGTGATCCCTCTGAATTGATTCGCCGCGGTGCTGCAAGAGAGAGCTGTTCATAGTACTTGTGCTTGATGCAAGTGCGATAATCATGTCGGTATCCACCCGAAACCATTTGAAGCTCATTCAAGTCACCGAAAGCGCGAGATGTATACCTACTGTGTAATCCTCGGAACACAGGACAGACTAGTCGCAACCATATCCCGAGCCCAAAAAGGTCCGGCTCGAAACGACTGTGTTTTTGTTAATAGCAACCCCGACCTCGATGGAATGCGTGGGTTCGACATTGCCCGCATTCAATGTTTCT
>MU266574.1:0-40507 GCA_021014945.1 Leucogyrophana mollusca | reverse complement strand
GTATAATAGATATTCTGAGGTGTCAGATCAAAATTCGGAGCAATGTTGCACCTCCAGCACAACAAAAGAGTCGGATTTGCAGAGGCTTACCTATCACTAGCCCCAAGGAACATGTAGATTGAGGGGATGATTGTGAAAATTTTGACCTGGGACACATTATTAGCACTCATACAAGTAAGCAACACATATTCTAAGTAGCGGGCATGCAGGTGTCATCCCAGTATTGGCACTTTCACGATTTAGAGGGTGAGAGGTGTGACAGGATCGGGATGTTGCGCAGAAAATCCAGTCTCCGCTCCAGGACAGTATCCGGCACCCCGGCAAGCAGTACAAACATTCTCCTCGCTCACTGTCACTGCAACAAAACTCATAAGAAACTTTACAATAGTTCTCATCGTACACAAGCAGCTAGGAGCCTGGCTACCGGGGCTGACCTTGAGGCAAATTTCAGGCTAGCAAGGCCCGAGTCAGAGTTCTCCTTACCCGGGCCCTTTCATGTATCAAACTCGGCACTCAGGCCACTGGTAATATCACATTGTATTTGTCTCGGTCTTCATTGAATCAGCTCAATCTCGCCTTCTGTTTTGTTGCCTTGCGATCCCCACATTATCGAGGACTCTGAGTTGACTCTGAGTCCAAGCGCCGAGCGGGATCCAAAACTAATGTGTGCCATTGAAGCCGACTGTGTGACACCCCGTGACGACCAATTGCATTACACTAGGATTTTGCTGTGCAGGACCGGGTTCACTCCGAAGGCTTCTCCTCACGCAAAATAAATCAGCAAAAATGCGAGTCATGTAGCTAATGTATAATCATGTATGGCTTTTAAATATTGAGTAGAGGGACTGAGTTGTTGAAGTGTCAGAAATGATTCATTGAAAAAATTGCACTTCTGTGGGAACGATAGTATCGACTGTCATATGTTTTTAGGGTCAGCTACTGGAGACTAGGCGTTGTACATACTGTAATGATACAACGCCATTGATTCCGACGTGGTCCACGTAGAGGTGTTGTTTATCATTGTTGAGTCCACAAAACAACAACCTATAATAAACCAAGCTGATTGGTCCGTCGCGTCACATTCATCCTGAACGTGAACCTGGCACGTTTATCGTGAATCTTCTGGCTTGCGCTGTTTTTCGTCTCCTTTAGCCACGGATGGTATTTGGCGAGGTCATTCATATTGTGGCGGATCCGTCTGACTGGCCTAATGCCGTCAGGCCGATCGCGCGTTCACTCACCAACCCGCTTCCGACGTGGCTTGCCACTGGCCCCTACCCTGTAACTTCACAGGGGACATCAGATCTATTGCCTTTCCTTAGGGAGAGATTACAAGAGGATCGCCTGGATAATACCTTGCAACGTCCGTCTCCCTCGCTGAAAGACGTGCTCGACTTAGTCCTTCGAACGTCATCTGACTTACGAGCGCTCATGGAATGCGATCGACACAGGCAGTGCCTGCCGAGGTCATCAATTGCACTATGGTCTCTTCTGGTTAGCACTCTATCCATGACGTTCTCCGACAATGTCTCCGTGTTGTGAGTTTGTCTCCACAGCTAAGTTGAACGCACACAAGCTTGGCTGACAACGGTTTTCTGCAGAGAGGATGCGACATTCATTATGCCTCGCGTCTCGGACCCTGAGGCGTCTACTCAAAATGCTATTGACGGCGTCGCCACCATCCTAGTCTCACATACGATACACGTCTCTCGAACAGATACCCCTGGCTGTGCTGATAACATGGAGGTGGATTCGGATACCCATTCATCGTGCCGGGAAGGACGGGATGAACAACCGGAAGCCTCAGAGTCTTCTACTTCCTCTCAAGAGTCGTTACAGGTTCCCTTTGACGCACATATCTTGCCAGGTTCCGGCAGGCGATTCAGTGCAGTCCTGCCAGTGCTTGTCATCGCGGACGAAGTCCATATTGCCCCTCTGATGTGTAGCGTGTTGTATCAGCGACACGTCTGGGGTATTCACGAGCCAGCCGTTGGCATGCTGTATTCAGCCAGTGGCACAGTTCTTCAAGTTGTACTCGGATGGGTAGACTGGGATAGCTGCACAGAAACCCAACTGGTATGTTCTTGGGTCCCATTTTGCACCGCATCTGCTTGAACATGGCCTGTGCTTCAGCCTACTGTTCACCTCGCACTTGCTGATAGTGCTCAATCGCTCGACTATATGCTGGGAGTCTACGATCTTACAGATCCTGTGGCGGCTTGCGCGTTTTCTCAGTTCGTTCTGGGATTGCACGAGCATTTTGATAATGTGGTCGACGCCACATCGATAGAAATTGCCAATATGCATCCGCCCTTGTCATGGCGATCTGATCTGATTGATTTCACATCCAGACCTGGAAAGTATCGGAATGTTGTGGAAAGGGTCGCCCACTGGACCAACGATGTCCACGTGCAGCATACCTCGAGGTTAGGCTTTCCCAGTCATTGATGTCGGAATAGGCTGACTTGCGGGGTCTGAACAGCGATACCTCGTCGTCGTCTTTCCCTCGCACTCCCTCTCCCCCTTACCAGGCTGTTACCGTTCCTCCCAGTCCCCCAAAGGATATGGTCGGTCAGATGGATTCGATTCCTGAGGAAGAGCTTCCACATTCTTTCGTTCAGAATCAAATGCCGGTCCCGTTGGTTCTGCCTTTATGCCTTGCTAGCTCAATTTTGACGGTTGACTAGAACGATCGTTACTCCGCAAGAGTCCTCTGTTCCACGAGGCATGACGAAAAAAGCAGGGCAAGTGCATTGTTTTGAACGCGATACCTGTGTGTCGAACCTAATATCTGTACCACATAGGGAGCGACAGTCTCAGAGCGTCACTCGCTGGACAGAGTCGAACAGGGACAAATCATCATCCAGAGATGGCTCAAATATAAGCTCGAACCGCGTCACGCGATCCCCATCACGTACGCGAGGGCGATCCACAACTCGGTCAGCGTCATGGCTCAATTCATGTCAGCATGTTTTATTTATCAGTGAGCACAAGGCATGGGCAATCTCCATCGACTGATGGAAATGCAGAAGGCAAAGCGTGAGTACCCATTCTATCGGGTCACTGGCGTTCTACACTCACCTTCGGCACACAGCAAAGATGCTTCCGGCGACCAATCAACCTCAGGAATGCCCTCAGCGGTTCGTAGTCGATCTCAGTCCACTTCACGTCTCAGCAATTCTTGGTGAGGTCATTCTCTAATCAATGTGTGATCTTTCTGTTAAGTGTATCTGATGTGCAGTTTCGCTGCCAAGAGTGACACAGGTCTCGATGAAGGACTCTCCATTTCTAACTGGCTCTTCGAACGAAAAGCATTCACTATCACCCATGTCGAGCTTCCTAAAGACACGATAGGCGCAAAGGCTCTCCGCGATAAAACCTTCAGGAAACTCAATGTTGACTCTAAAGACACCGCCGATGATGACTTCGTTCAGAAGGTTATCGAGGCAATCAATAACGATCCTGATGCCGAGGAAGCTGGCATTCAGATGGTCATCGGCGCAATCAATGATAATGTCAACGAGAAGATCAAGGAGTATGATGCTATGGCGGGACCCCGTTGGCCGAAGTCTTGGGGGACCTTAGTGAGTTCCTCCTTTTCCGACGCAGTTCATAGTTCTTGACTCGCTCCCTCATAGCAAGAGCTCCCGTCTGTGGATCGCCACGTTTCCAACCTTTCGAAGGTGCTGTTTGACCAGTATCAAGTCAACCAGCGCCACTTTACCCAGCCTCTCTCCGAAGCTCACAGTGCCGTTGTGTCGTCTCGGCTTTCAGTAATTTTGAGTGTTGCTGCTGGCGCTCGCAGTCGGGAACAGGCGGCGGAACTAAGAAATCAGAACGAGGCTGAGAGACGCCACGCTTGGGATACAATGTTGCTTCAGTTCTACACTTTGAGTCCCAAGTGTACGCAGGAAGATTTACACAATGTGTTGTGCGTACATTTTACATTGTCCTCCGCAATCCCTGACTCAGTACAGGTTGGAGCGCACCCTTAACTGCCCTTTGAACCCCATGATTCAAGACCTCGCACGTTTGATACGTGAGCGCAAAGAGCTTGCTTTTTGGTATCTGAATCACTGCGTTGCCGCTTCAGCAATGGCCGAAACGGATCAGGCCTTTGCGGCAGTTTCCCAGGCTGCGCATTTCCACAGCACGATACGAAATCACTCAAGCAATCCCGAAGTGGTACACCGAGCCATCATGGACCATTCCGCACACGAGCCCACCACTGGGATATGTGACGCAATCCTTGTCGCGTCTTGCCGTGGCGTCGCCGAGGACATGAGAGCTTTCGCCCCTCCGGGTGACGAAGACGTGTTCATCGGGAGGTTTGCGCTGATACGGCATCCCCAGGAGTCGAAGGCCGTCAACGACAAACAGGCACAGGATCCCGCTGTTGTTTCTCCTAGTGCAGAGAAACAGCCGAAGGTGCAACAGAACCGTTCTTCGTCCCACTCAAAACCCATCCAATCCTTACATCCCTCCATGGTGACATCCCACAAAAAGTCGCCCCCAGTCGGCCTTCCCAAAGAACAAAAGGTCATTCTGGAGAATATCATGTCCCCTAACGGGAATCCATTACGCATCTCATCTGAATGGCGCTTGCGGTGCGATGCTGTGGAAGAAACTATACGCAAACACGACCGCGACCTGCTTTTACCCGTGCTTACCGTGGAGTACAAGAAGAAGGACTCTACCTCGATCTTCAAAGCGATGAACCAGTCTCGAATATACGCGGTGTCGTCTCTGAAGTTCCTAGAAGCGGTTGGCATTACGAATACACTGGTGTACAGCCTCGTGACGAACGGAAACCAGGGTGCCTTGACAGCATCGTGGTTGAACGACGGGGTATGTAACATCCTCTTGGCTATATCGTTGGTGGCTCATGTTCGCAATTTAGAGAATCTACATTATGGAGCGTAACATCCTGCAATTTGATCTTTCTGACCCTCTGCAGGCCTTCCAATTCGCCACTGTACTGGTTCGTCTGGCTGAGTATGGCCAGACGCTCCAGGAGACTTTCGAGGCCAAGAAGGAGGATTTCTTCGCAAGGATAAGAAAGGGCAAGTTGAAACAGTGGTCGAAAAGCTGGCAATGCTCTGAGGAGGTGTCAGCTGCACGGAATCGTCCCTAACCCAAAGGTGCTTCCGAAAGCCCATTATCTAGTGTGTTCATGTACAAATTTTTGTGTGAACTCGGCGCGCCTAGTCTACACTGGTGCTTTTACTTGTCGCAAGGAATGAGACGATAGGTTATCAAGCCTTCGACTTTTTTTCGGGCGGGGGCTGCTGAGATTCTGCCTCCAAGATCATGCGCGAGACTTTACTCCGAGCGCGTATTTTAGATCCATACAAGAATAACACCTAGGGTCAGTGAGCATTTTCCCCGACGATTCCTTGACGCACAGGGAACACGTACATATGGGATTGGTATCATCGCCGTCGCAATGATTGCGAACATTGTGTTTGCCCATCGATATGTCAGACGGGCAAACATCTGCTGTGTGAAGAGCGGGAATGCCGTCGCCAGAAGATTCCCTGCAAGTTCATCCAATGCTGTGAGTCGAGCTCGAAGCGTAGCGGGTGGATGTTGCTCACGAAATAGGCTCTGACCAGCTAAAGCTGAAGAGGCAAATGGACCATAACTATGGCGGAAGTTAAGTCGTGCATTTGTTAAGAACGAGCACTAAACATACCAATCTGCTAGGTAAATGAAGACAACCTGGTAGATAACATACGCAGAAAACATAAAAATCTACGGATTGCTCAGGGTCGGCACGTAGGAGTGAGATTGGAGCTGCCTACCGTTAAACCAATCAACGGTGCTATCCAAGGTACATTGGGAGATGCTGTCCAGGCGTATATGTACATTCCAGTAGGGAGTAGTATGGCAGCTGCGCATGCAAGGTATAGCCGAGCTTCTTGCCCTTTGCGCGCGTGGTACTTTCTTCAGAATGGTGAATTTTTTTCATAGATCTCTGAAGTTTTAGACAACCCACTGGTATAACGTTTCTTGGTACATATTTGCGATAAACCCAAGTATACTTCCGAGTCTGGATCACAAGGTGATCATCAGTGAGGGAATATTGTCATATTAACAGGGTGCGCATACGTCAATGCGGCGAATGCTGACCCCGTCTCACCGACACCGAACCCATAGATAGATTGAAGTTCGGGCGAAACAGATCTGTACAGACCGTCAGCTAGGGGTTGGCCACCAGCTCCGCATGCCACTTACTCTACTAAACAGAATAGGACTCCCCACGTGAATCCCACCCAGAGCTGTTTGAAAATAATGGTTAGGCACGGTCTTCCTGAAACCGGTCGGCGCTCACGCTGAAACTCTGGACGGTCGGTTCGGTGAGAAGAAGACCTTTGGCTATCGTTAGCAACTACGCCGCCGTGAGATAGGGGATGACCCTACGGAGAGGACGCGTGCAAGATATATATATCATTGTAGACAAGCTTCGTTTTTCGTCTTCTGCTCGTGCTCGATACCTACCGTCACCAGTATCTTTGCGTACTTTACGGGCTATGCGCGACAAGATTATAGACGAGCGAGTTTCTTTCATGAATACAAGCACGGCAACGAAGTAGGCTGCGGTGAAACTGAACGAGCATAAGATACATGCATGATATAAACAAAAGGAAGCGTACATTACGTGCACCCACTGTATCCAGCGCCACCCAAGGCGGGGATTTGCGTCTATCCAACCCGCAATCACAGGACCTAGACCGGTGGATGAAACCGCAGCTAAAGCATACATCGACATTGGTAGGCCGCGTCTGTCTTTGTAATCAGGTGATGACTTCGAAACGACAAGTCAGTTTGACAGACTGTTGAGGCCGCCATATATCAGCGATCGTCCCTCCCACCAGTGTTGCTCCCGTCGACCCAAAACCACCTCCCAGGGCGCGGGCTATTATCACGGTTTGTATATTCTGTGCCCTGCAATACCATGAATACGTTGTGAGAGTTGCAATTAAATACACGGGAGAGGACCCACAGTGCAACTGCAACCTCGGAAAGCATGAAAACAAACGAGCAGACAATATATAATCTGTGTCGACCGAACTCTTCGCTGAATGAAGATGTGACCAGAGGGACAACGCCAAATCCAATGGTATACAGACTCAACCCAACTGTAGCTTGGAATTCTGTGCAACTCAGGTCTCGCATCATCGTATCGAATCCCATGGTAAACGACGACGAGGCAGCAGCTGGGGATACGTTGACGGCATGAGCGACAAACTGGGTGTTTCACAGCTCGTTTCAAAAATGTGGCATACCCACAATCCCCGTGAATGCGCAAGCGGTTATCGTGATGGTCCATTTTCTGAAGTGAGAAAAGTTGACTGGGTCACGATTGTCGTTTTCTTCAAAATCAACCTGTGGACACTGGTTGTGCAAATGCGAGCATAGACGAACAAGCACCTCACATAGAATGGATCATTCTCAACTACGGTTGAGGGCGATGATTTCTCCGTGTTCTTTTGGCCCTGGCTTGATTCGCGGCTGATGACTAGGTCTATCTGGCCGTCGCCGCTGAAACCACTGACGTGAGGGTTTGGGGACATTGCAGTTTCTTCCGGTCGGTTGGTTGTAAGCTCTTGAAAAAGCGGGTATCGTGGCGAATGCACGAGTCACAAAATGTTGTCAAAAGCCACAGAAGAGCGGGGACTTGGAATTGGACGTCACTTGAGCTCATGGCACCAAGAGCTTTTATACTCTTCGGGTTACCGGGCGAGAACATTGATCCATAAGACAGATAATAAGGGCGATATCTGCTTCGGTCGGACATGGCCCCGACAGCGGCATTACACCCTGCTCATCTTTGACCCATACGGCACCTTATAATTGGCGTGCCGCTGAGCCAAGGTTAACTCGAGAGAATTCCAAAAGCGGCAGCCAGTTGGCCAATCATAAAGAGCTTTACAGCACATACATACCTTGGTAGCAGATTGAGGCGACACACTCAACCTTATACTACCGAGGCCTGAATCGACCGGCGACAACCCGCCAGAAAATCGTTCCTCGGGGGGCTGGAGTTGTCAGCCCTAACTCTCAGAGGATAAAGCGCAGCCAGCCAGCAGATCGTACGAAGGCCGATACAACGGCCCCGCAGGTAACATGGCTGAACAAAGATTGTCTAGCCCGTTTGGCAACTGGTCAGTGGCAGATTGATGTAATAAACAGGACGCTGCCGAATCAGTGGCTTGACAGGAATTCAATGCTGACAGGGAGAGAGTATATGTAGACATATTGATCCAGATTGCGAATGGTAGTCGCGATGCTCGTTGGAAAGACGGTTTTGGAGAGGATCAGCTGGGTACGTATTACTACTGTATTCGACAACTTGAAGGCAGTCTTAAGGAGAGGGCGTGCGGGACCAATTAACATCTATGTGCAAATGTTTGCCATGAGCTTGTAAATTCAACAACAACAAACAACGCCTCGCACAGATCCGAAACGACATTCTTCCAAAGAAGTGACCAAGCAGTTCTTCGCATGCAGCAGATGTACGATGACGCTGGAAAAGCTACAAAGTACTATGAAAGGGCGGAATACGGACTTGCACTCTGACACTGGCCATCGCATGCAGACGCGTCCTCCGTCTTACCAGGCCGGCCGGGGGGAAGCCTTTCACGATCATGGGAATTCATTTGGTCTACCTAGGTCGGCTCCCCTGAAGACTTATGCTAGGTCAGGTGGAAGCACTCTCAAGGGCAAAACTGTACGCGCCAAGACTACGTCTATGAAGCATAGCATGCTCGATTCCTTTTCGGAAAGCGACGACGAATTACTGCTTGACGAGAACAGTTCTCAAATCGGCGACGCGTCTCCTCTGCGAAATACCACTTCAAATACAAAAGGAAAGGCGAGGGAAAAGCTGGGAGGAGAAGAAAACAAGATTAATTGTTGGGGCACCCTCCATGACCTCCACCCTGACTTTCCACCAAAGAAGCTCCCTAATTTTACCAAAACCAAGAGAGCGTTAGGCGAATCCTCGGTGCCGGAAGCCCCCCCGCCTTCGTCCTCCTTGCCAGACACGGACTCTCAGGACCCCTTCCCTCCGATAGCTGACGACTTGACGCTACCTCCAACTCCAACGAAACCTCAGTCGCAACCCCGATCGTTGCGGAGGGGAGGTTCTGCGCGATCTACTGATGCTTTCAATCGACCTGAGAGTCGTTCCACACGTGTACCGCGTAAGCAAGCTACAATCTCACCATCTCGCTCGCCCAAGGCCGCTCCCTCGTCTACTAGGAGCTTGGCAGAGAATGGTCGGGCGACACGCTCTATGAGCAGGATGGATCAAGGCTTCCAACACAAGGATGAATCGTCCAAGCTGCTACCAGTACAAGCACCTCCACGGCCGCGGCCAAAACCTCGGCCCCTAAAAGCGCAGAATTCTATGATTAGTCGTTATGGCAGTCCTGAAGCCACTCCACGACCACAAAAATACCCCGTGGCCATCTCGCCACCACTTCAGAGCGGCTCGAAAGGCATAACTCAGGAGTTGAGTAGCAGTCGCCAAACTGATGAACCTGCTGCCTCCCATTCGCGGCGCACTCTCCAGGAATTCCCTATGACTCCACCCGCGAAAAAGAAGAATGCAAAAGGGAAAGGAAAAAGCAAGTCCCCTGAGCGTGGCCTCCCTCTGCCATCTCCCCTCGCCGACCCGGGTTTACGGAGGGAGTTAACTCGAACTGGAAGTGCCTTCCCGGCACTTTCGCCCATTTCTACACCGTCGCGTTCCGAAGTCCCTTTCAAAGACAAGGGAAAGAAGCGCGCTGTTGCTCATGCGCAAGACGGAAATGATCTGAGTGATGTCACAATTACACGACCCAAACCATTCCCTCTGAGTTCCCAGGTTCTCGCAAGTATCGATCGCATACCCTCTTCCCAAGCTCGAAGTCCACGGTTGGCGAAGAGAGCATCCGACGACAGCGATGGTGGACGAGGGCGGGTAGCTAAGAGAAGGAAAGACAACGCGCCCGGGTACATCTTCAACGGCTGTCGTTACGTCTGTTCGCTAACCGTTTGCTCTGTGGGTACAATGCATCCAGGATGCTCGCATATTTGGACACCGATGGCATTGGTTATGCCAATGAAGACTCTCGTACGTTCCTCTTAATGTTTGCTCAATTATTCATCGTTCACAATCTTGCAGTCGAGCTGGGCCCCGTAGCTGATCCTTCAACCCTTTGCCCTTACTGTGATGATATCCTTCCTCCGCATCCTACACCGCTTTTGAAGAGTCTTCTAGCTACTGCTCAACGGAAGTCATATCCTGATCCCCGACCTCGGAATCCCCGTGGGCTCAAGGCGCCGCTCCCGGCGTATATATCAGCGTGCCAGCGTCATCGTTTTGAAACGCATCACCTACCCATGGCGGTCGAGAAGGGGTGGCCAACTGAGATTGACTTCAAGCAGGTGCCAAGGAGAGTCGAGGGTATGAAAGGTACCTTAGAAGCAATCATCTCGGATGGTGGCGAGAGCGGCGAGGGGGATGAGGATGACCTTTACGAACATCTTTTTGAAGAGAAAGGACCGAGGGGCAGGAGTGTGTTTTGGCACGATGTGAAAAGGGAAGTGAAGAAACAGGGTAGTCGTGCTGCCCTGGGTGTCAAAGGCCAGTTTGCGAGCTTCGAAAAAACTCAGCCTGGGTAGTGCGTATCCCCTTCCCTTGTCATCGTGCTCACAGCCCTGGCTCACACGGGAAACTTACAGCTATGGCGAGCTTGGCTCCGTCATCATTCACCAAACTCTCTACAATCTCTTTCCTCCATCGTCTTTCGATGCATCGCTCATTGTACCGCTCACTCCTGCCGAATTTATTCAGCGCATCCTCGTCCCTGAAGCCGCTCTCGAACTCATTATGGAGGATCTTTGCATTGATCGGGATGAAGCCCTCGTAACACTGCGCGAGAGTGCCCAGTATGGCGTGGCTATGTTCCCGGACACAGCAATAAGCGAGGGCAAGGTTGCCGGAGCTGAAGGGGAGGACGAGGAGATGGGTGTCGCGGATCAGATTGTAATGGAGCGCGCTAGAGTCAGGAGGATGGAGCTCGAGCAGGAGGAAAGGATCGAAGAAGAGATGTTCAAAGAAGAGGAATCGAGGCGCAAAGCCAAAGAACAAGAAGGGAGGAAAGCCCAGGCCAGAGAACAGCGAGCGGAAAGAGCAAGGAAGAGGGAGAAACTGCAAACTGCAAGTGAGGTTGAGACCTCCGAAGCAAGTGAATACGAACACCCGCCACGCAAAGGCAAACAAAGATCCACTCGTGCTACCCCTGCGACCGATACCGAGATCGAGACTGATGTCATGTCTGTCGACAGCACTGCTAGTAAACGACCCACCTGGCGGGCTAGGTCCCGGAGGGCTAGACACGGTGGTGAGGACGGCGAGGAGGTGGCTTCGAAGACGGCGATCTCCACCAATTCCGATAACGGTCTGGCTATGGAGATAGCCAGCGAGAAGGACAATCGTGCTAGATTCAGAGGACACAGTCGCAGAGTTGCGCCTGGGGCTTGGGACGCCGATATTCCCAACACCTCGGAGGCCGAGGTTGTTGAAATACTCAGTCAACCTGGACCGCCCAGCCGCAAACGCAGCTCTCCTGTTGAAGGGATGGCTGAATCAGACTCGGATCTGGAGATCGAGGTGTCGTCGCCGCGAAAAGCGCCACTGCCTAACCAAGGAGACAATCTAGACACGGCCACACCGCGCCCATTGAGGCCTTTTCCTCTCGATAGACCAGCACCTACCCGCATTTCTGAAGCATCCACATCTGAAAGCCGATTTTCTGGAACATCAGGTGCCCTGAAAGGACGTCAACTTCCCCTCTTAGCTGCTAAAAGCAGAAACAAGGCTGTCATAGAGTAAGTCGTAGAGTCCCGGTCGTCGAATTGCGTCTTAATCATATCGTTCGTAGGACGAAAGGCGATGGCTGGATGTCCAATATGCGGGACCACATCTCTGAGGATTCCGATATCCCCTCGAATATCGACAGGAGTTCGCGACAGAACACGCGTCAGACCAAGAGAAAGAACGAACACTCCTGGCTTCTTAGCCAATCATCCTCAGACGTTTCTCCCCCGCGATAGGCGTGGGGATTTGTGCCTACAGTACTACATCGGTAAAGCAGTTGCTCGACAGCATACGAACACTAATTTTGCAACTCGATGGCGACTCTTGCCGTCGGGGAGCACCTAACAGTATATGCATAAATAACCACCCCAGACGGACGTAAACTATGTTATGACTTTGTACCTAGTTCAGCTCACTCCGGTTATTCATCGATTTCCATTCTACAATGCTTTTCGTCAACTTTGGTATCAGAGCTGGGAAGCGTGTTAACATTGTCGCCAATATGCTAATAGCCACCGATTGCACCCACACCTTACACTCGAACCATAACCAAGTTCAGATTATCTCTTGGACCAGTCCAGCGAAGCGTCATTCATTATAAGGGGTGTCATGTTGAATCTTCCTGAAGAACTCTGTCTCTACATCGCCACCTTTCTGGATGTCCCAACCGTTCTCTCGCTGCGAAAGGCAAATCTCCTCTCTAATCATCAAGATCGTCCGCTGACTGGGATGCTGCCTTGTCCTCGTGTCAGACATGCAAAGCATTATCCCGGGTCACATACGAGAAGACCCTCTGGCTTGATCTACTGCTCTGGATGCGAACACGATTGCCAATACCTTACATTTCGTCGGATTTGGAGGACGTCAGCGCCAAAGAACTAGAGCGTCTTCTTATACACGCTTTGAGGGCCGAGGAGTCGTGGTTGCTTCCAAGGGGACCCGCAACAATCCTGAAGCAGGCCGATGCCACTCAAGATATCACTCTGCTCGCACTGACATTTGTCCTTGACCGATATCTGTTGACGGTGAAATCCAGCGGACTCATCATCATGTGGGACTTATTTGAGGATCACACAAAGCCCTCTCTATCACTCTACGCTTCTCACCAGCTGGGAGAATCTGGGTGGTTGTCGTGTGTTTCTTCCTTGAACGCAAGCAAGTCTACGCTCTTTTTGGCACTCAACCATGACGAAATGTTGGTCTGGCCTCTACTATATCGCTACTACTGATCAAACGTATATGATCCAATATCTAGTCAAACGGCTTGTATTCTATCCGTCCCCCTCCACCAACCGAAGCTAGCGCAAGCAGGAGTTCGAGCCTCGTTCAAATTACTAAGCCAGCTTCACCTGCCGTCTCCAAAGATTATTCGAGCCATCAACCCACAGTCGAAGTTAGCCTTGCTCACGCGGGCCACATTGATCGATGTCATAGATTGGACCAACAATAAGTGCTTTAGCGTATCTACGCCTTCCGAAGACCTTGAGGACCTGGTGGGCTAAGCTTGTCACACCCGCATCGAATATCAGCTAACCTATGTCGTCCAGTGGAATGGAATCACGGCACTTCGTTTTTGCGGGCCATATATCCTATGCTTCAGGACGCGTTCTGTTGATCTTTATCCTCTCCCGAACCCGAACAAGGAGTTAGATCAGACACACGCCCTGCCTGTGCTCACGCATCATTTTGCAAACGTGACATTCCGCCGCGTCTCATTGTCTTCCATCCAGCCTGTCGATAATCTGGATATTCCCAGCGCCACCTACAAGTTGTCTTTCCTCGCATATGACCTCTTCGCTGGGCTCTTTCACTACGCGCTCACTGTCACCATTGCTCCGATCCCTGCTATCTCTCTCTCCCTTATCGCTATGCATCCGATGGCGCTTGCATTAAGCCACCCTCCGTTTGACTCTGTGGAGGTAGCGACTCCAGCATCTTTTGGCATGCCCGAAAGGGCAGGTGCTTTCGCGACTGCTTGGGCGCTGGGCCCCGAAGGAAGGCGTGGTGTTTGGATCGAGCGCACAAGAAGCAGTACCGACCGCACGATTGTCGCATTTCACTCAGCCAAATCAGAAATCGGTGCACAGACAGACATACCAGCAGGTGATGACGCGAACGAACACGATAACGGCCACGTCCAAGAGAATATTCCAAATATTGACGGCCGGGCGATTATGGGAGTGCATTCGTATGATCTACGAGGTGCGCCTTCAGGTGTGTCCTCCGCTTGTCAATACTAAAACGGCACGTCTTATTCAATGTTGATAGAGGACATAACGACCTGCGCTCTCTCTGAGGCTAGAGGAATAATCGCGTTCGGTACTCGTTCTGGGGCAATCAAAATTATATATCCGGGGAGGACGCCAAATGCATGGAATAGATTCGGTCAATAGTACATAACCACCTTAGACAGCATAGCTCAACGCACATTGGAATCGGGATGTCCGATATTATTAGTCAGCAACCTCCGTATTTAACAGCGCCAAACAACGCCTCCACCAATCGCGGCCATGAGGCGATTATAGACACAAATATGCTTCACGCGCCTGCGCAGACACTCAGACGCGTTGTACCCAGACAAACATGTCTCGCTCTCCGGGAATATAGTACAGGCACTATTAGTGTCGAAGAAGATACTCGTCGGAGTCTCCGAGAGCTTCTCCGGGAAACAGCTCAGGCCGTTGCTGTGGTCACGTCGCTAATGCCAGCTTCCGAGCTGCAGGACACACAAAATGGTGTGCATTCCCAGGAAAATCCACTCTCTAAGGGATTCCATGGCGCGACGCTTTCGTCGTTTACCTCTATCGCGCTCGACCCACATCCACTTGTCGCGTTCTCGCTACGTGTGCCATCCCGAATGGCTACCTCACTCAACATTGGTACCATCCCCACCAACTCATCATTCCCACCTTCTTCACATATGGTGATCAACATTCTATCCGCTTCCCAACCACATATCGCACAGATTTTCTCCCGACCTGATTTACATCCCCGTCCTTTCGAGGATGTGACCATTGGATGGACATCATCCGCAGAGGGCCTTCCTATCCTCGAAGGCGCACTAGGTGCGCTCTCGTGCAGTGTCGTTGGACGGTCAATTCCATTGAGTAATGTGCGCTGGCTCTGGCGGAGAGGGGAAGAGAATGATGACGAGGTCCAACAGGTTGAGGGCAGTAGTGGGTTGGGTTCGGAGCTGTTTATTGCGCGGGTGCTGCGCGTGGAGAAGACACAGAACTTAGCTAGCGGCGGGGAGGGAGATTCCTTGCGGACGTTGCCATTGCTCTACCACCGTCGCCAATACGGTACGGTTCGTGATCTACCACGAAGTTGATGCTTTTCGGAGCTATTTGGATATCATTACATTGTTTGCAATTGGGTACAACGGTGTGTCTATTGGTATTAGATGTGCTCGAAATCATAGTCCGTGGGATGCCCGCATCAAACCTTCATAACAGAAAACAATGAACCAAGATCTACCCAGCGTCTTCCGCACTGGTCGATGTACTTCTCGACGGTTTCCGACATGGTGTGGAGGAACCCGGCGTTCATCTTCGTGAGAGCGACAACCTCGTCTGGAGGCCAAGGGTATCGGCATGCATCGCAAGATAGAGCATATGTATAAACTCACCATATTTTGCGCCCCCCAGAGCAGCCTTCGTCGCCTTCTCCGGATCGAATAGTACCGCGAAGTATCTGAGCTGGTTATACAGCTCTGCGTCCCCGTATTCAAAGCGCACGGTGCCACGACAACCTTCCTGTACGCATCGCCGACCGTATACACCCATTGAACGCGTTCGGTTACCACAGGTTGCATCGTCGCACTCAATCCAACCCTCATAATACCGTGCCACACAAGCGCGGATCTGAACTTCGAGTTGTGTCTGAAGGCTCGCGATGCCCATCGGTGTGTTGCATGCAGGGCATGTCGGCCCTGATGACAGGAGAACCGACGAATCCCTCTCCCAAATCGGTGAAAACGCCATCTCCCCTTGGCATCCTCGACACCGCACTAAGAATGGACTGGCATCGCGGTATCGCTCCGCATCTGACACTTGTGAGTCGAGGGATGTGAGTGCAGAGCCTGCTTCCGTCCCTCCGTTTGAAGTGCGGTATCTCCCAGGATCAAGTCCTGTAAGGCGGAGAATCATCAGCTTGGCCAGTGCCGAAAGGTTGTCCATGAATCATACCAAGACATTCTGCAAGGCGGGCCCTGTCTGTTCCCTCAATTGGCTCGCACAACCGCTCAATTGGAGGAAGCACCTGGTTGGCCAGGTAATGCTCGTGGTCCAAGGTCAACTCCCCAGGAGCGGCTTTCTTGAATTCGTCTGGGTGCTTCGCGCGGTCTGCTTGTGCGCTCTTCGCGCTTTCTTCGCCTGGAGTGATGCAGAATACGTAAGGAATGACGTCGCCTCCACGAGCACTGCCGCCCTTTGCCTTCAACCGTAGTGCGACCTGAACATGGGGCTGGCTCTTTGCGTCTGGATAGTCCTCGGGATTTTTTCCAAGCCGCTGTGGTATGTGTCGTCAACCGGTTTCTGTGAAGAAAATAAGGAAAAAATGACTTACCTTGTAAACAATAAAGTCGTCCAGCTTGACTTTGCCACCGCGAACGTTCTCGCCGATGGTGAATAGATACTCGTGGATGCGTTCTACCACTATCTCGGTTGCTTCACCCGATAGAATCTGTTCCAGCACGTATCTATTGAGAGCTCAGTCTCGTGATAAGTCGATAGAATTTTGCTTTGCGCGCTTACTGAGAGACATTCTTGGACAGAGCGCAATACTCTCTCCGCTTCATGTCCAAGCCTTTGACCTCCGTAGACGTCCGCGTCCCGTCCTCTACCTTGATGGCAGCGTATTTCTTCTTCTGTAGCAGTAGCAAGCGCGCAAAGACCCCGTCGAGATCGATCTCAAGAAGTTTGTAACGATCATTGACAGCCTTTTTGAAGTCGGCAGAGATCTTAAGGGCCTCAGAGAGCTCTGTAACATTGGAGTTGACAAAGACAGAGTCGGTGTCACCGTATACGACCTTTCATGACATTAGCTTCAGTGGTTTTTCGCGCATGTGAGAGCTCACATCTAGAGACATGTGTTCGGCTAGTTCTCTTGTATGGGTGAGGATTTCTCGACCCTTGAACGTTGTAAGAGCAGCAAGTGGTCGTGCGTAGAATCGCGAGTACTCGAAACCGAGACACCCATACATACTGTTCGCCGTCAGCTTGAGTGCTTGTTGTTTGATGTCATACTAGATCAATGTCAATGACTCAGACTACGGCTCCTAGCAGCGGGCGTTTACAAACGAGCGCACCTGCAGTAACTTGGCATGCGAGACAGACCGATCTTTCATCAGCGATTTAACCTGCCGACGTCTGCTGACAAGAGTAGCGATCAATCGGGGGAGAACACCTTGCGGGACCTCTGGCGGAGGTGGTTCAGGGATCTTGTCATCAACCTCCTGCAGAATAGTTCGTGTTAGCTCACTGCGGTATAAACAGACGAAATCATGCCTCTTCGGGTGGTCGCTCGACAGTAGTGAAGTCGATATTGTACTCTTGTATGATACTCGGATAGAGCGAGTTGAAATCCATGACCAAGATATACTTGTCCCACAACCCACGTTTAGGCTCGAACACCAAACCTCCCTTGTATTTGTCCCGCTTGGCTTTTGCTGACTTGCCCCCACCAGCACCAGCACCAGCACCCTCTGCATCGCCCTCATCCGCATCAGGCTCAGGCTTAGGAGTCTTCTTTCCGAACGTTTTGTCCGGGCAGATGTATTTCAGCCGATGAAATTCGTGCAGCAGAATGTACTCATTTCGCTCGGCACGTCCACCATTCAACGTCTTATTCCTACCCTCGCAGGTAAGCGCATAGTTCGCGAGAATGACCAAAGCTACATACCATGCATTCCCAGCTAGATTTGTCAGCTGTCTTGTCAGAGGAAGGATCTGCACTTTGGACGCGATAGCCATTTGGTAGTGAGCGTCTAGCTCGCAATGTCTCACGAAGGTCATGAGAAGGTCCGGGGAGGATACACTGCCGTCAAAGTACGAGGCGGTATCGTCAGGATCGATGTCCTGGCGATCCGATTTGAGGTGGGTCTTGCACATTTCCGTGAGCGACCACGTCGTAGATGAGATCATGCTCTGTAGTTGAGCACGAGTACGGTCAGCGGATCCATCCACGAAGATCACGAAACAGCATGTAACGCACCCGTGCGCCGTCGCTGGCGAGATCGCAGAGGAGCCGTCCGTTCAGAAATTTCAGGTTCATACCCTGTCGCCCGACCATAGGGAACTTGGCTCTCCTGAAGCGCCCGAGACGCGACCAATGCTCTGCCTTGAGGTCTTTCATACGACCCAGGAGCACATCGAGTGAAACACCAAGGAAATCGTGCCCGACAAGTACGTCTGGATCTGCTTTATGCAAAACGACTAAGAACTCAGGTATAAGGGACGATGAGGTGGATGGCTAAAGAAAAAATGACGCGCCCAATAGACTGTTCAATAGCATCCGTTCATTCAACATCGGTGATATGACACCTTTTCCATTTGCTCGAGCCTGTGCTTCAAATTTGGGAGGGAATCGATCAAGAGGTCGAATCAGTGTGTGTACAGAGCACGGTAGCTGTTCAGGGGGCGTCGGATCGTCCAACTGGACTGCAGGGGCCAATGAGCAGAAAGTTCACGTCGGGGCCAACCGGTAATGATCCTTACCATCTCGCCACACTCGTCCTGTGACACAAACTACCTCACGCTTATTCTCGCGGTGGTTGACAATGGTCCGCACGGCTAGACTCATGATGGTAAGGGGAGGTGGCTCTGGAGCACCGTCACCCATGGGTGTCACGTCTTTGGGGTCAGAGACACTTGCTTCGAGTTTACACCATGATATCTGATAAGAAAACGGTGAAATCAGCATTATGAACTCCTTCCTGAGAGATCAAAGGTCCATTAGACTTACGCCCTTGTGCTCGACAGTGGCGTTTTTGATCGTGAGCCAGCATGGGCCCATGATCTTCCGCTTAAGTACAAATAGCTCGAACGCACTCGTGTTCGTGCCGAAAATACGAGCAATATTCGGTGAGCACGCATCAATGGGAACTTGCGATTCTGTGTGGCCTTCGTCACAAATTGTAAGCAGAGCATCGGTAGAAATAATTCACCTTCGAAGGGATAAAGGACTTTCATCCACTCTCCCTCCTTCGGAATATCCTTCTCATCGAACGCATAGCCTCTTTTCACCCACCGTCCTTTCCATGCCTTGATCCCTAGCTTCTTCCGGATGCGATCAAAGTCGTTATACACGTCAGCCTTTGACGGTGCGACATCCGTCTCGTGCATCACCAAATCCCCGTCCTCAGTCTCTTCCTGCTCAACTCGCAGCGATCGCGGGAGGACGAATAGGTTGCGTTCGAGGCCCTCGACAGCGAGGCAGGCGGAAACCCACGTGGAAGAGGCCTTGTCCTTGACTTTGCCCGTTAGGAACAGTTTGCCATTGTGTTCGAGGAAGTCGAGCCAGAATAACCGCAAAGTGCCGTCCTCTTCCAGTGCGTTGATATTCGATTTGGACGGAGCAGAGGATGAGGACGAGCCCAAAGCGTCATCTGAAGCTACCGCTAGGGAGTCGTATACGGAAAGCCATGATGGCGCAACAGGCTCTTCTTTCTTGAGACCATTCCCGTTCATGAGCGGTTTGGGGCCCAGTTTAACTGGAACGGGCTCCTTTTTCACTGCTGGTTTTATCCCCAGGTCCTCGTCATCGACATCCATGAACGCGTTCATGTCGAGGTCATCCATGTCCATCGACGTGTCGAACGCGTCTTCGGAGCCACTATGTACGTCAAGCTTGCCCATGCGCGCAATAGCTGGTGTAATACCAACCGTCCCAGTCGATGTCCGCGCCTTTTTCTTCGGGCTCATGATAGTGGAGAAGTCTTCGTAGTCGCTTGACGGGGGACCAGAAGCAGCACCATCGTCTGCGGGACCGTCTGATGAAAAGGATGCATCGGCACCATAAGAACGCGATCGACTGCGGTATGGGACAGGTGAGGATGAGAAGTCCGGCACTGCATCGTCGTACTCTGATATAGGTGACGGTTTTCTCTTCCTGGATTTCTTCGTTGGTGCTGCAGGTGCGGCGTCGATTCCTCCAAGTAGATTAGCCATAAAATCGTCTTCTTGCTCAGCGGAGACAACCGGGCGGTATACGCTGATCGAAGGTTCGACCATGGGAGGAGGCGCTTTGGGTTTAGCTTTGGACTTGGATGACGCAGCTACTTTGCCTTTGTTCTTTGCTTGATTTCAGGGACAGAGTCAGTAAAGCCAAGAATTCCTGATAAAAAGGCATACATTTCTTCCTTCTGTCGATGTCATCATCGTCCTCATCCGCATCTTCGTCGGGCTGACCTGTCCAGTCGTCCATACCATTATCCATGTACCCACCCACACCATCATCCACAACAAAGTCGTCCTTCTGCAGCCTTCCACGTACAATATGCTTGTACTGATCCTCAGTGACCTCATCATAGATTGCAACGTCTTCTTCGGCCTGGTCAACTTCCTCAGTTGCTGAATTGACCTGCAGTATGATCAACTCACCTTCCATTTGCGACCGCCGCCCTCGCGCGCTCTCTTATACTCTGCAAGCTTGTCTACGGCGCCTTTTGTTCGCCTTGACCTCTCAGTCATGTTTCCAGCGTCGCGACTAAGGACCAGTGTAGGGATTCAATGCATCCACGCCACAAGCGCGTGCCCCCACTGCACGCGCTTTGAAGCTCCGCCTGAAACGCGTTACGGTCACAAATCGGTCACAGTTTCTGTGACATCACCACTCCTCCACAAACTTTGTAATCTGTGTTGCGGGTGCAGTACTCAGTTTCTTTAACTCCTGCAATGCTGCCCTCTCGACTATTTCGTTGTGTTGGCGTTGCGCCTCCATGGCGCCCACTCGTTTCCTCTCACCGGTCGCTTCCTGCGTCGGTTTCTGTTCAGCTTAGACTCAGGCTGGGTGTGATTAGACAGAACTCGAATACATCTGCACCTCCAGCGTCACCATCCTCACCGGAACCCTCATCATCCGCACTCTCCCCTCCCTCCCAGCCACTTACCACTCAGCCTCTTGAACCCCGTCTATCTCTCACCTTCACTTGCACAGCACCTGACTGTTCAACCCGCTCATCACATACATTCACGAAGCGCTCATACGAGCGCGGCATCGTACTTGTACAATGCCCAGGGTGTAAGAATCGGTACGTAGAATCCGTCGGGTTCTTGGGATATGGCGACTGACGTTTTGTTTCCCCAACAGACACCTCATAGCGGACCATCTCGGATGGTTCAAAGACAGTACGGAAGAGGGTAAGCTTAGGACGGTGGAAGACATCCTCCGTGCACGAGGCGAGAAAGTTCGCCGGGGGAGGCTAGATGCGGGTGGCGTTGTGGAATATGCAGAGGACTGACCGTTGGGATGAACTATGCCTACAGTCACCCGGAAAGACTACGAGTTACGTGGATAATGTATCATACCCTAATTATCACCTACACTCTCCTCACCTCTAATCCTTCGCAGGAAAAATGCCAGTGTTCTTCACTTGAAAATAAAATGATAAATCAGTGTGCACATCTGGCACAATATTTCAATTTCTATGCTACAGTCGTTCCTATGCAGTGATCTGCCTATGGGACACTAGGTACGGAGCGTGCTAGTTACTAACTGTACTTCCCTCCCTTTCAGACAAATTTTCCAAAACCCCTGCTCGGACATCTGAGAGACGACTAAACTGTGCCTCATATTATTTGGATAAGCGCCTCGTAAATGTCCTCCGATGACCTTGTGGGATTTTCACAACACGACAGAGAATATCGCTTCGATTACGAGTGAATATCCTCCAAATCCATATCGACAACCCCGCCGCCGTGCCAATTCTCTCAAAAGACCGCCATGTGGGCCTAAATAGGGGCACACCCTGGTCTTCGTTCCAGCCATGGCAGGGATTCGAGGTATCACACAAGGTCACCTCCAGAAACCAAACCCCGAAGACACATGCACCTCCACTAGCGTACCCATATTTTATGTAGTAACACGCATGTTTCACGGTATGAACATAAAGGCGAATAAGTGTCAGCGGAACGAGCGGACGGGCGCGGGACTCGGAGTTGGCACCAGCCTTTGGCACAGCCACACAGTAACATCTTGAAGACTTGACCTCTTTGAGTCTTGTCTCACAACACCAATACTTTCTTGATATTTTGTCCTGCGCTACGCGATGTCTTTCAGTATTCGTAATGCACGAATATCAACACTAAAGCGTCTCTCTTCATCTCGCCATCGGCTTTACGCAACCGTCACCGAGCTACCTCGACCATCACCACCCACTCAAGAGCCCAACGTCGAAACCTTCTCCGCACCCTCCAAACCGCGGCTTTACTATACACGACCGACCCAGCACTCAGACCTTCCTCACGTACAAGTGCGCTGAAACTTACCAAAATCTTCACACCGCGCTAAGACTAAGACATCTGGACAGAAACCGTGGCCGTTCATACTTGCGTTCGCCACCGTTGGCGTATCAGCCTGGGCTGCCTTCTTGCTTTTTGCGACCAACCAAGAGAAGCTCTCGAGCTCTGTGGTAAAACAGATTTTGCAAAATGTACGAGACAACCAAGAGTTGAGGGAGATGCTGGGTGACGCTATCCGTCCCGAGCCGGCATGGTATCTGAACGGGGACCCTTGGATACACGGTGCGGTACGTGTAGATCTATATCGTGGTAAAGGTTAGGAGTGACGTGAACCTGCTCCGAAGATCAATCTTCCCCAAGGCAATGTAGACCTGAGCTTTCGGCTGAAAGGTCATCGAGGTCAGTGGTTTTTCACTCTCCTATCCACGTGACTCCTTTCGTGGCTTCTGGGATATCATGATACTCATGACTACTCCGTTGCTGACCATCCTGGTAGGCTCAGGCACGCTGTACTTTACGAGCATACGAAAAGCCAAAGGCGAGGCCTTCACACCATGTACGTGTGTGCTCTTATCCTCTTTGACTTGACTTGACTCCCAGACAGTGCGGTTCCGAGTCATTGGTGATGATGGGAGAATTATAAATGTACTACCTCAAACGTGACAGTGGTATGAATTCTATTGGCGCTTGGTAAACATGCTTGTGCCGCAAGCTCCGAGTAACCCTTACTTCCCCACTCAGCCTCCTTATTACACTCCCGCGAAAGCTCGCTCTACCGTGCCGCTCTTGCGTGACCAATTCATAAGGAAGAAGTTGGGCGTTCGGAGGTATACCTCCGTCTTGTGTATTTGACTTAAGGGTTTTAATACAGTGTATCACTGCAACGTCATAGGACGCGTGTGTCCGCAACTCTTGCATCAGTCAAATTGCAAGTGCGTAAAGGTTATGCTTCTTCGTATCCCCGATGGTCCCCTTCACCAACTGGGGGTGGCAAAATGGACCGCGAGATTCAAATGTCTAACCAGGTCGTGACGTGAGTTGTACGTGCTGTGGATTGGCTGTAGGATGATTACGAACCCTCGGGACACCAACATTACCCCACATTGTGGATTAAAGCCGTTATTATATTACTACTCTTCCCGCTACTTGTCATTCCACCGTTCTGTTAACAGCATGAGCATCCTCTCGTCATCAACGTCTTCTGTCTCCCACAAAATTCGCGTCCACTGGAATGTTTTTGCGTGGACAACAATACCGGTACGTGAAGATTGATCTTCGCAACAGTTCTAGGGGGAGGGGGGGCATAGAATGTATAGCGCCAGTGGCAAGGCTAAGTACAGTCCTACAACAGATCGCTACGATTACAGCACTGGAGCCTCAGCTACAGCTCATTCGAAGGATTACTAACGCTACCACAGTAACAGTGTTTGCACACGACAGCAATTGCAGTATAACGTCGCTGGAACGAATATGTGTACTGGCTGATTGTCATCTCAACCAACGGTGCAAACTTTTGGAACCAGAATGTCTCTCAGAGATAAGCAGTCCAAGATAGTCAAGCATACCAAGAAGCTAGGTCACTGTGATCATCGAAAGATCAGTATTTCTTCGTATCAAGAAAAAATCAGAACTTACGTAGCTCTCCCAAGATCAGGAGCAAGAGGCACTCCGTCTTGGGCTAATTTTAGAAGCCCGGGTAGGTAAATCGCTACCCCTCAAACCACCCATTTTCCACATTCCGACGTCAACACCGTCGCACAATACAGGCGCTGCAACCAGCGCCTTCGGACCGCTCGTCTTCCGCACTCTCGGAGCCGTGCCATACTGCTGGGATACTTTCAGCAGAGAATGATGATCGGCAGGAGGCGGATCAGACAGCTCCGTTAGAGCAAAACTCTGCGTGCGTTGTCTTGCAGCCTGCCTGGCGCCGTCGTACGCGACGCCGTTAGGCACAGGGATCGCGACACATGGCGCGATGGAGATGAACACCTCCGAACTATTCTCATATGGATCCCGTGCGCACCCCACGTGCCAGTGATTATAAGGTGGGGGCGTGGACGAGAAGGAGAATATAGAAAGAAGCGTCGCGGAGATGCTTGTGTATGTGGTGGGACCGAGCGACATGGTGTGAAACGTTGATTGAATGGCAACGTGCTGGTTTGCGTGAATGAAGGTACGCGGGTGACTACCCTGCAGGTGAATTGTAAGCGTTGGGATCGTCTCGTGCTCACCGCCTCGAGCGAGGGGCTTGAGTTATCGTGAACAAAGAAATCTACAGACCAAATTTTGCGCAGACCACATTATATCCACGGACACCATTACGGCCGTGCGGATTTCTGAAATTTTCGACCGGATTCGACGAATAAGATACCGTAGATTACCGTCCCTGCGCCTGAAACAGCACACAGGATGCAGAATGCGCGATAGCAGGTGACAACACGGTGACACCGAGGAAGCACCTGGAAGCGACGCCAAGCGGTCGAGACCCACAATTCCACCTGCGCATCCATTCCAATTGAAATGGGGGTGTTAAACTTGGTATCACAAGATACAGCAAATAGTTTGATCGGGGGTTGCGTTTCCTTGTAATTTAATGACGCCGATGAGACTGCTGCCGCCGTCAACGCATTTGGAACTCGGCGCTTGAGCACTGAAGGTCCAAAGACATACACAACTGAAGCCCTCGGCAAAATTAGCACAAAGCCAACCGAACAGCGCTGGGGGATTGTATCTCAAACGCGGAGAGATGTCTTTGACCGGATCTCAGACAGCGAAACAATAGCGGAGCGAATGGAAGTCTTGTTGGAATACAAAAATGAAAGCTTATGAATTTGTCAAGGGACTTGTGGCAGTCCCGCCAATGCGGCAAGTATGACCGCCGGATTGGCGGGACCTGCCGATTAATGCCGACGGCAAGGTAACTCATCGTGTTGACCCTGCCACGAATTACTCCCACTTACTCCTCGAAGATGCTAGATAGAGCAGGACGAGGTACAAGGTACATCGATTGTGGGCTGGTATCCCCATACCCTCCTTTACAACGTGGGAAGAGACATTTGATGGAATTTTTGTAGGTCGTCACCGACACCACTCAAAGACCGCCAGGCGGCTTATCATGTTGCGCAATCATCTTGAAAAATTCACGCTATCCTCGGACAAGACGTGAGTACGCATAACGTTCGGGTCGGTTTGTGGAGCCGAACGAGTACGGGATCCCCCGTTCTACGCGGACGCCCTTGGCGCCCTATCAAACAATCCCACAAGCCTCCACAATTGATCTCCTCACTTCCTCCACGCCCAAGGAGGAAACCCCCCCTGATGTTGGACAGGCAGTGATGATAGGTGGCAGGCAGGTCGGAGATGCCTTGAAAACGTCCTTGCGAATTTGTTCCACCTGCTCTCGCCCCTCTCGATGGAGAGTATCGGCTTTTGTTATGATAGCTTGCAGCGTGAACTGGGTTCCTGCAACTGCTTGCACCTGGGCGTCGAGAGATGAAAGCATGGCTTGATCGGCGGGGGTGACCCCGTGTGTCGCGGCAAGAAGCACGTAAATACGTCGCAACCTTAAAACCACCAAAGTAGGCGAATCACATCACGCATCAGTTTCGTGACCAGACAGGTTTAGACGGCTAACCCACTCATCACGGGTCTCCAGGTAATGATGGAATACCGCACCCCATTCAGGTCGTCCTCTTGCACCATACCCTGGAGAGTCAACGACCACGAGTCGTCCAGGGTGCTGACCCACGCGATAGAAGTTCAACGTCTGCGTACGCCCCTGATTGATCAGATAAAGGAGAGACGCGACGTCAGCGACAAATTTACGTGTAAATCATGGTGGCACACGAACGGCTTTTTTACTAGTAAAAAGGAGATCTTTGCGCCCAAGGACGGCGTTTAGGAGAGATGACTTCCCAACGTTAGCGCGGCCTGTATGTGGGTGCAGTTTCCCAGCAGCGACACCTTCAGAGGAGAAAACTGCAGCTATGAAGTTGTCGGGAGCTAACCGGTGACGATTACCTTCCGAATGACGATGATATAACAAGTCAGTCTCAGAAAGTGCGGATGGTGACTTAGTACTCACTTCCGGGATGCGGTTCAGGCGAGGAAAAGAGTTGCGGTCCGCAACCGCGGCAAGGAACTCCGCGGATTTGGCGTCTTTGAAGACACTTTTTGCGCCAGTGGTTATATATCTGGCTGGACTTGCACTGGATAGCCCAGCGAGAGGGTGTACTTTTACCGTAGCATGGCAGAAACCTTTCCGAGCAGAGACCCAAGCTTGCATCGAAGCAGAATAGGCCACCCAAAACTCGTCAGAACTGTGAAGGCGAAAACTCGTTGTTGTGGTTTGTTGATTCCCCAAGGCGCAGCCAAACACAGACAAACTCGTCCTCGATCCAGCTCGGGACTGCCTGCCCAGTGTCAATCCAGAATCTTCGACGATAAATCATGGACCCCCTGGCCGGGATGGATGATTCTACTACTGACGATGACAACGCATCTCAAACCACTGAAGATGATCCTCAGATTCCTGAGAACCACGCCCCGCCCCCACCGCCAGTCCAACCAGCTCAACCAACCCAACCACTCCCCGCTCAACCTGCACCTACCGCCAGCGCTCGTGAAAGGCCGAATTACGAACTCCGACACACGCTAAGAGGGCATACACAGTCCATATCTGCTGTCAAGTTTAGTCCCGATGGAACACTACTGGCGTCCTGTGGTTAGTGTTGAGATACGTACATCTGGTATTTACTGACGACGGCGCGATACCAATCCTATTCAAGCGGCCGATAACATGATTAAACTGTGGTCACCTTTTACCGGAGAGCTCATAAGAAACCTAAGCGGTCATACGAAGGGCCTTTCCGATATAGCTTGGTCCACAGACGGCGTGTGTCTCGCTTCAGCATCCGATGATACGAGCATACGGATATGGAATGTGGACTCAGTACGTTTTACACGTATACGCCACTGACCGCTTCGCTGATACTAATAGGAAGGGTCTAACTACAAAACATCTGAGGGGGCATACTAGCTTTGTCTTCTGCGTGAATTACAACACGACGTCAAATCTTTTAGTCTCGGGAGGATGCGATGGCGATGTCCGAATATGGAATGTGGCAAAAGGTAAGTGCTGAACCATTGCCATCGCCTTCAGAGCTTAGCTCATGACCATTCCGACGGCAAGGGAAATGCATGAAGACGCTGCATGCACATTTGGACTACGTGACCGCTGTGCATTTTAATAGAGATGCTACCCTTATCGTGTCCTGCGCTCTCGACGGGCTTATGTGAGCTGGCATTATTTTCTTTACCGGCATTCCTCATCCGTTGCAGTCGCATATGGAATACGACATCCGGACAATGTCTAAAAACTCTTGCCGAGGGACACGATGCCGTTTGGTAGGCCATCTGGCAGAATTCCTCACTCTGTTTCTGATTCATGCCCAGTCAGCATGTGCAGTTCTCTCCGAATTCCAAGTATATACTCTCCACAGCCCATGATAGCGCCATACGTCTATGGGACTATCACACATCTCGTTGTTTGAAAACATACATGGGCCATCGCAATGAGAAATTTTGTATTGCGGCCTGCTTCAGTGTTACTGGTGGCAAATGGATTGTCTCGGGTAGCGAAGATAACAAGGTTTACATATGGGACTTGCAGAGCCGAGAAGTTGTCCAAGTACTTGAAAGCCACCAGGGTGAGTTTTTTGAAGTTGATGTCGATTGTCGTTTGATTTCTTATGATTGGCGCAGGTGTGGTCGTAGCGGTTGCTGTATGTATATCTGGCTGATATTATTGTGGTCGCTGACATGTTATGTTCCGACTCGCAGACTCACCCACAACAAAATATGATAGCCTCTGGTTCCATTGAACCCGATCTTACGATCAAGGTGTGGGTGGATCGCGGATCAACATCATAGTCGACATAAGGCATGCCCGAAGTGTGTATTTTTCATTCATATCCTTCATTGTATCTTTGTGTTTGTTATCTGGTGTACAATAATCTCCGCTAGTGAGAATTCGAAAGCTGAGCAATGTAAGGGGTACAAGATCGACAGATGGTTGATAGTGCGACGATTGACTACAGCCCTGGAAAGTAGACTATTTGACTGGTTCAGCATCTATGAGATCTGACATTTGCAATGGTGCTGAGAAACGTGCATCAATATGGGTAGTCAGGGCACTCACCTTTGGCCAGCTCTTTGTCCGCATCTGTTAGTCCAGAGTCATGAGCCTCGAGGAACGCATCGACCTGGGCGAAATGATTGGTGAGCAAAACAGACGACCCAGTATGGCAGGTGCTGACCTCGTCTAGGACTTGATCGTCGTCCCCTTCGTGGTCACTTTCCAGGTCACTGTCATCGTCGTCGCCAGCGTCGTCAATCGCGAAGGGCGTTCTCTCCATAAATGCAGCGTTGACAGCCTGCATATGGGGCATGGGAGAGAATGCTGCAGACGATAGGGCGGCAGACAAGGGCGCGTCCTGAGCAGCTACGGCATCGACGGTCAGCGTAGACGATGACGACTTGGAAGTCGCTAGAGTATTGGTGTCCGAAGAAGACATGTTTGCCTTCGTCGTTGGCGATACCAACGACTCGCGCGCTTTGGGTTCTTCCAGTTTCGTGTACCGTCCTATTGTTGGACGATAGACAACCTTGATCCAAAATTACTCAGTACACAATGTCTAATCCCGAAAAACTCACCTGATGTTTTCCAATGGTCTTCCCAAGCTCGTCGCTTAGCTTGTGGAACATCTTCTTGTTGTCAACAGTAGCGATGTTAGACCACAGATCACCCAAGAATCCACTACTGGACGGAGGCAACTCTAAGTCTGGGACAGGTTCCAGTCTGAAAGATGCTGATAAATCAGTCTCAAAGAACGACTCCAGCAGTTCATCGGCCAGGACGACCATTCGGAAACTGGTAGCACGTTAATAAGGAGGTATCAAGGAGGACCAAGAAAGTCGCGCACGTTGCCAAATTCAGGTAAGGTTGGTTAGGTTCAATAGGCTCTGGTGCAGATTCACCCGTCTCCTTGTCGGTTGTCTGAGGAAGGAGGGTATCGCCATACTCAAACGCATTTGTCATGAACCGGCTGACAGCACCCAAGTACGCGTCTCCAATCTCATAACGGAAAATGAACTGCGTGGATCGGTGTAAGACAGTGCGGTGATCGTTTCCACCCTCACCTACCAAGAAGGATTCGGACAAGGTGAGAACCTCATCTTTAGTCAGGAACCCGTCCTTGTTCTTGTCGTGGAGATTAAAAAACCACTCGATGTTGTCCATGAGGTCGTTGAACATGACGCCATCCAGTCCGGAAACGACATCCTGATGTCTGTGTTAGCGCAGTTCGTTATCCCTGCGGAGGTACGTTACCTGGAAAGACAATGATCCTTTGCAAGACGTGTCCCAGAAGTAAAAGAGGCGGTCAATTAGCTCGTGCTCAGCGACTTCTCGGTCAATACGTTGCTAAACGAATAGTTAAATCAAAACAGCATATATTCCCAAAACATTACCCTCACCTGGAACCCATTGATCACGATCTTTTCGTTCCGAGCCCAAGTCAAAACTTCGCTCAAGAAGACCTGGAAAGTTGCCAGTCCGATCCTGGTCTCTGGTCTCTCCTGTGTACCATCGGCAGTCGAAAGCAAAGAGGGAGCGGGGACGGCGTCAGGAGGGGGTGGAACTTCACAAATAGCCTTATACAGTGCATCATAGATGAAGCCAGCCTGCTCCTTTGAGAACCTGGCGAGGGTCTTGAGGTTCCGAATGGCTGAACGTTTCGAGAAGGATTCGATGCTGTTAACAATCTGATTCCTGTACTTGCGGCGCTCTGACAGGATGGTTTCGTCTGTGATCACCGAGAATTCGCGGAAAGATACGAGGAGAAGTTCTTGGAATCGGGAGATGGCTCGCGCACGAGGGTCCGAGGACTCGGGATGAGCAGACTGTCCCAGCGAGGCAAAGTAGTCCCGCATGAGGCTGTACGAGTTCGTCTATGTCTACAAAACTAAAAGGGATGGCCGCACTCACTTCAAGAATTGGCCATCATCTTGTATTTGCAACAACTGCTCGCCATTGATCTTGAGGATTGCTGGATGAATGATAATTAGATGATAGTGGAGGAGATACGACATAGAGTGCTAACCCAGTCTGCAAAGTTGTAAGTGACGTCCGTAAGAGTTAAGGATAGCGACGCTCACCCAACTTGGAATAGCACCTTGGGACCCATGCAGAAGAAACAGTCTGCTATCCGGAACGCAAACACCATCGGCATGCTGTTAATGTATCTTTTTCTCGTGTGTTAGCGCCTAGTCGAGACAAAACGACACTGACAGACGAACAAACTCAAGAACCAAGGTAGAGATGCCACCGAGAGCTGAACGTCGACCGCCTGGAAATGTTCGTGGATCATGGGTAAACACCGCGCGACAAGCGATTCGAATACACGTTGATCGAGCAGGGTTCCGTGCATAGTTGGACTAGACTTGTCAGCGCGACTAAAACAACAACATCGGTCACAGCTTACCTGTAGTAACCTGGTAGAAGTCTGTCACATAGTACCTCCAAAAGCCAAAAGGCTTGTTCCTCTGACATGTATCTGTTGCTTATGAGACAGCAGTACACAAAGAAGGGTTTTAGCCTACATCAAGATAGCGGCAGCTAAGATATTCATCGCCTACGGAGCTAACTTCAGAAACTTATGGTAATCCAACAGACAAGACGTACCTGGCAATATCCTACCTCGGGATTTTTATGCGAATAGGCCTGCAGTACTCGGCGAAGGGCACTAATTCCCTCCTCAGATTGATATCCTGCATATTCAGGAAGACTGCGATGCAGGTCCTTTTCTATGTCCTCGAAACTAGTCGACGTCTTGCCCTGCATTTCCGCAACAGTTTGGTCATACACTCCCTGGTGGGCATAGCGTAGGTATATCGACCCGGACAGCGTTTCCCACATTTCGCCACGTAGTCGATTGGGAAGTCCAACTTGCACTAGGCGAGTGCATTGAGGATATCTTAGGAGCGTTAGATTGCGTCCATGGGCTAGATGAATCGTGAGCAGAGAGCGGGGGGATCACGAAAAAGCGTTTACTTCGCAAATAAGTTGTCCAAAGCTTGATTTTGGATGCCTCACGTAGCCTAAAAGCACAGTCAAATACGACGCCTTACCGCCGATAAACCTCGACTTACTTCTTGGGGTCGCCAGGAAACTTGAAACGAAGGCCAAGACCGCCATGATAAGCGGCCTCCGGTGGCGGAGAGCCCTCCTTAGTTTCAGTGATTAAACTTCCGTCCTCTCGCTCGTTCTCCGCTACCGATGAAGTGGTAGGTACAAGTCCCTCAGAATAGCAAGACTTGACAAAGCCTTTGACAGCCTTCATCTGGCCACGCTGCAGCTCATACTTCAATGCCTCTCGGAGAAGGCCACAAAAAAGATCGGCTGTCGGCCTCAAAGACGTCAGTTGAACGACCTATAAACCACAGGGTGTTAACATCATGTGGGTTCACTCTTGGAAATGTCACTCGCGATTTTCATGCCATGCCATGTGGACAAACTCAAAGCGTAGACGCCAGCGCGGGCATTGAGTCGCTCGACGCGTCGAACTGTAGATAGAGGTAGAGTGAACCGCACTGACTTGCGATCCAGGGAGGAGAACGCAAGATACGGTGGAATGAGGTGCAGTTTTCCAGCCTAGAGAATGATGAGTGCCTCAATGTAGGCGTTAACATGTCCACTGGCACCTACGTATGAATCCTCGACTCCCTGGACACCTAAGCTCAAGACAGCATTGATTTCCATCTTCTCGAGCTCCTCCGAACCTGACTTGTCCGTGGCAGGGACGGAAGCGACCTCGGGTATCGAGAAGAATACATGCGTCAGCTGGTCCTTCGTGGGCTCTTTGAAGTTGCGAAGCTGCGTTGATATCGTCGACATGTCGCCTATTCGCTCTGGGAGTTCCCTGAGCTATGTTGGCGCGATCTCGGATAGGACAGTCCGAATTCCAAGCCTGTGATGTGGGCAGGCTGGATTAATCACGGAAAGAAGCTATACGTAGTAACACTGGAGCAGCAACAAGATTGTCGGCTCGATCTTTGTGTTCTGGAGTGACAACGGGATCAAGCCAAGCGGTGTCCGTGTTACTGCACCACAATCAGCCATGGATTTTGGCGCCCAGAGCACGAGTACTGCACTGCAGCTATTCTAAGCGACCAACCACTCTAAAGCGTTACAGGTTGGAACACCTGGCGAGTCTACTATACATCTACTGAAGGGTATAATTAGGGTGTTATTATAATATCCTAAGGGGTATCATATAGGCTGATTTTTGATCCCAACCAAAGGGTATGCAGCAGTGAATATCCGCTACCAGAATCTGTTAGTATCGGAGGGGATACCGTTAACCATGCGCAGCATGACTACATTCGACGTAAGACTAGACCACTTGAAAGGAGAGCACGGTTTCAGCGTTTCCATCGTCAACCTCGAGAAGGACCACCTACCCCGTTGCCGATGAGCACCTGGGCTCTTTGAGCGACAAACATATCCAATGCCTGCGCCACAAATTTCTGTTCCCAAGTGAGCTTGAGGTCTCGGCTACTCGAGATATGGTTCCATTCGCCGTCGGTTGAAAGCGCCGTCTTCAGCTCTTCAACCCAAGCCATGGCACCATTCGTCATGATGTATAGGTGCGTCAGAGGTTCTTTTGACTCTAATCTGACCTTCTTGACCTTGGCCACAATTTGTGCGATAGACGGGTAGCAGTGCGACATATACAGATCCAAGTGATCCCCATCCTCTGGCGGCGTGAAATGGTCCAAGAATTCAGGGAACGAGTTGTAGGCATTCCAATCCGCCTTAATCGAGCTGAGCTTTCTGCAGTGAGGTTCAAAGTCCCCCCTTCTTACGTGAAGAGCGAGCAGTCCAGGAATGGGCTGACTATAGTCCTCTTTCGAAGTCGTGTCATTAGTTTCATCGAGGACCAGAAGCTCGGAGGATGGAGGAGGTGCATAGAGATGGAATAGATGCAGATTACTTTCGTATGCGTCATGAATCAAGGGGGACCAGGACCAGCGCTTTATCATCGGGGACTCCGATAGATCTGGCCACATGGGGAGTAGTCGCTTCTTCTGGCCATATATCCTGCAGCGTTCCCGAAGAGCGATTAGTATACCCTTGCGTATGCCCCAAGTGCACTTGGAGGAATCTTACCAGTAGTCGAAAATCTGACCATTATTCGCGTCTAGCTGGACGCATGGATCATCAATCGAATTAAGCTTCTGGACCCACTTGTCAAAGATGACCGCGGCTGACACGGTCTCGTCGTATCTGAGATAATCGTCGTTGATCTCCGATACCTGCAGAATCGTAGGGTTGGGGCAGATTGTCTGAAAGAAATCTTTTGAGACCGCTCGAGGAGTGTGATCCTCTGGAGGTAACTCTCCACCAACGACCGGTCCTGTATAAGGGAGCTGTCTCAGCTTCAAAGTGTGTGGATGGGTGAACTAACTCGCCACTTATGATTGCTGACAACGGGATGCGAGACGGTATCAACTTTCCGTTGAAATCAGAGTACCAAGACCCGTCAGCGTTCCACGTGTAGTCATTGAAGACAAATCTAGTAATCCGATGTCAGGGATGGGCTTAATTTTGGAGGACTTCGACTGACGAGCGATTAGTTGCATGGGCGAGCAGACTCATCATGACATAATCTTGCATTACATTTCCCCAACCTAGACCTGGTGAATGTTAGGCGTAGTTAGACTTCATGTCCCGTATCGTCAGCATCACTTACTCACCATAGAGATGATTTGCTGCCCAAAAATACTTGATATCCTTCGACTCATACTCTTTATAATGCGGCAATTGCTGCTCCTGCTCGTGTATATTTTCGTACAGAGGGGGGAAATGAAGAGCCATTACACTTCGCGTCACTTGTCGACGATATAGCAAACCGGCGAGAGCTATGAAAGCAACGACACCAAGGAGAGCAACCCGAGACCCTTGGGTGAGGCCGTATCGCGCCATTGAGGGAGGTAACCTATTGAGAAAGGAGGGACAAGAAAAAGCGTTAGCCGAATCCTGTGTTTATATCTTTACGGGTGAAGGACCGGTCAGATTAGCGCTTGGAAACAGCATTGGTGGCTAAGCCCACTATCATCCGTCCATCAGAGACAGGCGGAGCAGCAACAGTTCATCCGTTGCGAAAACAAAGTGTCCACACGGCCTTCCTTTCCCTGGGGTCAATATCCACCCTTCGGGCTGCTTGTAGGACGACAAACAAGACCCCGGATGTCCGGAATGGGAGATTCCTTGAAAAAGCAGGTCAACTCCAGCATCAGTGACCAGGTCATGATGTTCTGCTCGAACACACTGCGCATGGCCATCAGTAATTAAGCGGTTTCTAGGTGAGTAGCCAAAGCGTTAAAACTGATACCTGGGCGTTTGCAATGTCGTACAATGCAATCGTCCATGTGAATTTTTCGCTAGCATCTCTCAGGTCTCCAGGATTGATGTATTTTCGCTGGCGGCTGTCACCAATCCTTGCGCGATGATAGGACTAGCTTAAAAGAGAACGCGTGCGAATGCGACGATCGTTTCGCAGCGTGAAATACAGTGGGAGGCCCATCGCCATCCCGGGACGGACATATATACAGCAGTTGTCAGAGGATTCGGTAAAGTGGTGGAGCTGCTCTTCTGTGCACACAGCCCGGCTATGTATGTTAGCTCTTGCCTATTTTTAGTGTGGTTCTTTTGAGCACTCACGAAGCACGAGTTAACAGTAAACAGTATTTTCAACGCTAACTACGTTACATGGTACGAGTACTCAACCAGCGATAGGCCAGTGTTTTCCGGAACTGAGACCTGTCTCTACGTCCGGGCCCAAGGATGCTCAAGTTACAGACTTGCGGTCTGCATTAGTAACGGTAGCGCATTGCAACTCATAACGCTACTACTATAGTAGCGGGTAAACAAGTACAATCGAGGCTGCGAACCTTCTGCAGATTCATAAACCTAATTTCTGAAATTGAGAGCTGGGGCCAGAAATTTATCCGGTCATACATGATCTGCAGTGATCAAGTCGCAGCGATCTTACTTCAATCTACGTGGTATCGTTGACTTGTCATCGTCTGATATTCTCGCCAACCACAGGTTCAGCTCTGTTCAATTGCTACTGATTACAAGCACCGATCGACACGGCTGCTAGTAGTAGTTCGCAGCATCCTTTACGGGTTTGGGCTGGTCCTGGGGAGCAGCGAGGCAGTGAGATCGCTGCCCGACCCCCCCGCCTCATCAAAGATACAGGCCTGTGACCAACATGCAATGGCGAGAGCAAAACCGGACCAAAAATATCAACGAATCCATGAATCATGATGCATGACCGGTGACCAGTCACGACCTCTCGAGGACGCAAGGAGCCTGTATTGCACCGCAGTCGCTTTGATGGAGGGGGGGGGGCGTTACGGTGATCACTTAGCGTCAAAATCGCGTGAAATGGCAGAAAGAAAATTCATGTGCGGCCGGATATGGGCTGGATTGGCAAAGACTGGGGCAACAGGTAGGATTGCTGATTTCCGACTGACAGTACAGCAAGTGCCATCGTGGTACATGAACCGTCCGAAATTGTTCTACTAAACTATGTCGATCTCATGGGCGCTCAGCCAAGAAGACCTGAGCAGTTTTCAGTCCTACACATCGACTGGGAGTGTTTGCCCTCCCATGATGATGTCCGCAGCTAAAAGGAAAATAGAGGCAGAATAATATGAGGTATCTTCGCAAGGAAGATAACAAGTTGTCGTACCTTGTTCTGCTATCGCATAGGCCATCGCTATATGTCATCAATCCACAGTTAACGAGCCGAGGCCAGACGTGCAGAGAGGGAAGGAGACAACATACTCATGGGATGAGCGGCAAAGTGCAGCGGCACCACCGATAAGTCGACCACTCGAATGTTTGATGTCCCATATACCTGCAACAAACATTGAGTGCTAGGTTTCCTCAGACGTCTGAGGCAAAATAAACCATGAGGTTGCTATCTACGACACCACCCTTGTCCAAGGGAAGCATGGATAGGCTGCCAACGGTGTCTATGCAATGCTTAGCGTCAATGTCGAATATCAGCTTAACTCGCAGCCTCACGGAAGGTTGATCCGCCGTGCTGTTTCAAGTATTCTGCTCATCGGCCAGACATCAGCACAGAGCGCCGACACTAGGTGGTGCCCACCTACCGCCAATTTGGGCGTCGGTAACGATTCCGGGGCCTGGGTTCACTTCTTTGGGTGGTTGGTCTGTTCACTAGTTAGTACTGGCGCGCCTAGATTTGGAAAGCACGACCCGACCTAGAACTTCGCTGAACGGCGCCACGGAGGCCATTTTTCGAGAGAACTTGGCCAGTTCGATGAAGGTCTGGAGGTCTGAAACCATGCATTGTTTGGTCGAAAACAACACATGTTATACTTAGGGTTTAATGTGCAGACCTATGTCTTCCTCGAAATAATGAGGATCACACAGTGGTTGGCCTGTGGGATCAGTGGAAGTGGCATGCTGAGGCTGAGTCAGGGTTGAAACATTTGGGATGTAGACTCTCGTACGATAGAGCCCCTAGAGAAATTATGGTTCAGGACAAAGAGAACCGTGATGTATTTCTTTCCAAGCTGCGGCGGACCTGTAGAGCTACACTGTCAATAAAAAGACTGGAGAAGCCAGCACAGACATACCAGGCCCAATGAGGAAACCGGGGAACAGAGCGACCTCGAATGAAGCGGCTTGATTCTTAAGACGCTCGAGCTGAATGTCATACTGGTCGCGTAGCCCTGGAGAGTACGATGGGCGTAGTTTCTCGATTCTCTCCGTTGCGGCCCGGATGATGGAGTCGGCGCGGTCAGATACCATCTCCAGCGAGGAGAACCCGAGTGCCGTTAACCCTAGGGTGAATGCACCCTCATGCTTAGCACTATAACAAACGGATCAACTAACGGCTAAGTGTAGGAGGTGAAGTTGGGTTACAGGAGTTTTAGTTGTTCTGCCTGCGCCTCAGGGTCGCGAAGCACATCAAGAGTGAAGTCCTGGACACTATCGGCGAGCTCTAAGTGGGAGAGGCGTCATTGGAACTACGCTGCTATGTCACCATAGAGTGTCAACGCACCATAGGTGATTCCGCAGCACAAATGCTCCTGGACGTTCTCGCCGACACCCGCCAGGGCTATTTTGATTGAAACCCCAAGCCTGTCAAGGACGTCCTTCCGGCCGATTCCAGAAAGTTCAAGGATCTGGGGAGATTTCAGGGCCCTAGCAAAAAGTCACGGTATCATGTCCAGTGCTGCTAAGACCTCAACTAATGAAACATACCCCGAACATAGGATAACTTCTCTCGCAGCATGGACAACTTGAACATGGCCTTCGTAAAGGAATTCGACGCCAGTCGCAAGCAATTCACCATCAGATTGTGTAATTATCTTGCTGCCGTGTGCTCCTGTTAGGACGTGAAAGTTGGTACGACGAGCATTTGCAAGATAGAACATCTGGGCGTGCACCCTGGGTTAGGCAGCTGACAAGTAGTAGATGATGCTAAACTCACGTTCGCTGCGTAACTCCGAGTATACGACAAGGGGTCGAGCGTGTTAGGCGCGAAAAAGACACCTTTGGGCTATGACAAGGATTGAGATTACGGACTTGGTGTCAGAATCTATAGATAAGCTTACATCGCCGCCCATCTGCAAATAAATCCGAGTGAGAAAGGATCGACGGTCACTGGTGAACGGGGACGCACTGGGGCAGGAGCACGAGGGATGCCCATGTTGATCCATGTCTAATACATAGGCGTTATGCTTTTTTTCCAAAAAAAAAATGAATATGATAAAGCGATTACCTGGGAGGCTTTGAGTTCCGGCTGAGAGATCGTAGCAGGATGGGAGAGCTTGATTGGACCTACAGAATCCAGTCGTCATACCTAACCAGCTATCAGATGGTGCTCACCGTCTTTCCCGGTTGTCCTAGTTCGGCTATCAATATTTATCTTATGGGCTGCAGCCGACTCTGGCGTGGATGTTTGGAAACTAAATCGAATGTTATCAACGTCGCGAGCAATGGCCTCGAGCTGCGCACCTTTCCAGTCTGTGCAGAGCCCGCTGGAACCGCTCCCAGTTCCATCCCGGATTACCAAGCCTCTCGAAATCTTTTGGGGCACTCAGATAAAGATCACTGTTGAATATTGCCGCGTATTACCGTCAACTTCCGCGCGGGGGGGCTTCGTCCAGCAAAGAAAGTTGATCCCTGAACTTCCTCCCATACCCTTACCTCTATGAGGATGGTGGATAATAAGCTTGCATTGGACAGGCGGTATTGCGGTGTTTCTACCTGTTCCAATCATATTGCTTCCCGTTGGAGAATTCTTGTGGAGTCTAGAACCGGGGAGTGTAAACATCTTAAGGATCAAACAATGTGGCGACAATATAAGACGAACCGTCTTGAATTGCCAGTCATAAGCATCCTTACCAAAGTGGTAGCCATAGTGGCCGGGAATCACTAAGTAGCGATTGTGAGCACTGTCTGCGAGAAAGGCAACCTACAACCCAACGAACAAAGAGTAGGGTCATCGAAGTTGGGATTGCCGGCTTCCAGCACCAAGACCGATAACTGGGGATCTTCAGTGAGGCGAGCCGCAAGACAAAGACCCGCTGTCTATAATTTGACTTCACAGTTACTACCCTCGCGTGTAAGCAATGGTGAGCATATGTAATCTCACCCCTCCTCCTATTTAGCCAAGGTCAGCAATCACAAAGCACGTCTCCGAATGGCCAACGTCCAACACTCACCAATAATCACAAAATCGAATGTCTTATTGGCAACGTCTCCAATTTTCTCAGTAGTTTTCCCAGTCATTCTCGCTAGAGCTAATGCGGGTGTGAGGTGGGCTTGCAAGATCAAGTCGCAAACCACGCGTCTTAAAGCATTGTGTCCTCTTCTGCCACTTCCGAGGTTATGAGTGGGCTTCGAAAAAGGGCACCATCGCGATAGAAATTATTCAAGGCGACGGCTGCAAACCGTATGCGCGTCTTTAGACCCTCTTCTTCCGTCGATTCCGTACGGATGAGCTTCGATAAAGGGTGCCATCGACGCCGAAGGTATTCGAGATGATAGAGCTAACCCGATACATCGTAAGCTATACATATTTCGACCGTAGTTGACGGGTTGAATGACCTGCGCTACAGATTGGTGTGAAAGTGTTAGTATTGCACCTCGAACCTCAAAGCCACTTCAATCGTTCAGCAATAAACGATGCTGCGCCTGTACACAGAAAAGCGTAAATGAGGAATGAGATCATGCACGAGCTCAAACTGAGCACTCCTGGACCCATACGATTCCGGACGCGAAAACCGTCGCTGGTTGGAACACAAAACGACCAATTCTGTCAATGAGTTAATGAGGACGTGATCCAAACGTGATCTGTCACGGTCAGTCTTGGTCAGTCCAATTTAAAGCGGCGATACGTTGACAGTTTATTTCACCAATGATTACCATGTAACGTAGTTAGCGTTCGAAAACTGTTCACTGTTCAACTACATCTGCAAAACACCCAAATTCTCGCTTAAGTTCGCCTATTGTGAGAGAAGTTTGATGCTTTACGACCCGTGTGAAGGAGTGTTTTGATTGGTGGAGATGCCATGACGGCCAACGGAGTAGAAATATTAGCACACAGATAAGATAAGTTCACGCCGTTCGGGTTGTACGCATCGAAATCATATCAGTACAGGTACCATTGAGATCGTATCAGTAGTGTACATTGGAAAATTGATCTACTAAGTAGTTAGCGTTAATCCCTTCGATATGAGTCGTTCCTTCATGCTCTCGAATCTCGCACGGCGGGCTGGATCGGGTAGAATATCGTTGTTGATGATATCCAGGATGCGGAGATGTACACGTTCGAACGCCTGGGGTGAGAAGTCGAGGGGCTGGTAGCGCCCGTTGTGCTCAGAAAGGGAGTGGGAGATGGCGGCGCCGGCCAGGGAGATTACGGCGTGAAAACCATTACCGTCGAGGTCAACGTATTGATGAAGTCGACGACAGTATAATACGTCGACGAGAACCTCAAAGAGGGCGGGGTGCTCCAGCGCGTGATAGGCGGTGACGCCAGGTGAAATCTATGTCAATATTAGT
>MU266573.1:0-40594 GCA_021014945.1 Leucogyrophana mollusca | reverse complement strand
AAATGTGTACCGAACCCCGTAGTCGCGAGTTGTGCTGAGCGCGCTTTGGACAGTGAGCCCATAGGCATCGTGTGGGATCGACGAAGAAAAAGTGAGCGAGGGCGTGGGAAGAGTGTTCAGCAGTCTGGCGGCGGATGTGATACGGCTGATAAGGAGGCTCACCAGTGTCGGTGAGCCTCCCAGCCATCGTACGGGAGGAGCGCTGGATGAGCGGTGGCGGATTGGGAGAGGAATGTGGATCCAGGCACCGGAGGAAGGGTGCCGAGGTTGGTCTCAAAGACCGGTTTCCCACAACATAAGAACCAGATCTTTTAGACTGGTTATTGCTACCGAGAAGTGATGCCTGAGGTGCACTGAGCCTGTGTTGCGCAAACCCCAGGTGTGTTGCGTGTGTACCTAGGGTGTGTGGCGCAAAATATTAATGTTACAATCGGAGCGTCATACATATATGCGAACAATGAGGACAGGAGAGCAACGGCGTACGCACCCCAAGTCAGCGCTGTGGGCGATGGTTTCGTCAGACGGATGTCGGTTCGTGTGAAGAAAGAGACTTACTCATGTTGTCGAGTGAGTCGTTGACGAGTGCGTCGGTCCCTGTTGTGGGATGGGCTATGTTAACTGGGGGCGCGATTGAGGAAATATACTTGCCGCGATCGTTTAACATGTTCCATAGATCTCGCGCCGAGACGTGTGGTTTCCTGTACAACGCTTCGCCTCTCTCAACCCCTGCACACTCCCAAAGGCAAGGACTCCGCACCCACCGATCTCAATATATGCATATCTGATGAAACACCTCGCTATGCACCCCACGAAACGCTCCGCGCAGCACGCGAGACACGCCTCCCCAGCTGCACCGCACTGCGCATGATCAGGATTGCTAAGGTAAAGGAACAAGAAGAGCCAAGGTGGACGCACGGCTCCCCGATGCGTTCGCGTGAGGCCCTTGTCGGCGATTACATCAATTTCCCAACGCACAGGCCCGAGACAGGAGGCGAAACCAGTCACACGATGATACATGGAACGGGAGGAGTTACTCTACTCGCAAGGTGGGCCGGGAAGGCGGGACGGGACGGAGCCCTGTGTTGTGGTGCGGGGCGAGATACTGTCGCTGCTCTTGAAGACGCGGCTCCGCTGATCTGCTAGGATCGGAGGCATCGGCAGGACAAGGGTCCTGTTGTGGAATGATGTCGAGGCTTTGACGGGAAGGGTTGGTAGCGAGTAAGATATTCACTAAAAGACAAGGCTGTTTGGGTGCGGGAGTGGGTTTTCCCGATCTTCGCTTGTGCCTCTCCACGGCCTCAGGCTGGAGTAACGAATCAACGATCTTGACGCGTTATTTGCACTAGTGGCTCCACAACTTGGCTGTCCCGTTTGGGTGTTCCATTGTGATGCGGCTCCTTCGCTAATTCCCGCGCTCACTGGTGCTCACTGTCCGGCGGAGGCTTGCATCGAATGTGGGCTACGCTGAGCGACGCGTCCAGTCGGAGTTTGAAAACACTTCCTTCAGGCCCTTGTCGGTGTCCGAGGGTTCCCCGCCCCACCGTCGTCACCGATTACATCAGCTTCATTGGCCATCCATCGCGCGTCGTCGACGTCATTACAGTCGACGCAGACTCGCCATCGCCCTCGCTCCCACGGAAAACGAGCTCTTGACTATGTGTCGGCTGCAATCTACCAGCTCGTTGTCTCTCCACACTCCAACTCCCCCGCACCTGGTGATCCACTCAACGAGGACTCGAACATTCCAATGCAAGGTCCCGCGTCCGCCCTCTCCGCGTGGGCTCCGCACGAAATCGCCTCCCTCTCCTCCACGAACCCTCCATCAGCGAGCACATCCTGCTCTACTGAGCCGTTTTAACGTCTCGCCACGCCGCAGAGCAAACTCGTGCACCCCAAACCGCCGCATCGCACTCCTCCACTGCGCCACGCCTCTGACCTCCAGTGCGCATGTCCGTGACATCAACTCAGGTGCTATTCGTCGCTCATGCGTCAGAGAGCGCCTCGGCAAGGACAAGGAGACACACAAAGTCGCCCTTCGACTTGACTGCAGTTCGGTTTCCTTCGGTTCATCAGATACCGTAAGGGGTTCCCTTCGTCTCCTGCTATCGTCGTCACCGTCATGAGCGAGAATGAGGAGGTGATGACAAACACTAGTGGGCTCGGCTCTCGGTATGGCTGTGGGACCCGCAATATTCCTGGTTGTTCCGTCGAATTCTATCGCATGTCCTGCCTGCGATCTACAATCTTCACCTGTCTCTCCAGCTTCTAGCCCGTGGACCGCCGCTACTTGCCCTGTTGTTGCTGTTCACGAGTTCTCGCGCTTCTCCTTTGGGGAAGCAGTCGAGAGACGTGATGCAAATCTCCAAAGTCACACCCGCACGTGAGTAGGTCTAATACGAGTTGACTTACAATCATATGCGTGCCACCACTACTGGCGCTTGCATGGTGACTTAAGGTCCTATCGCCCTGGTACTTCTGGCCCATTCGACTGGGCCTGTGGCCACTTGCCAGTTGCGTCAGACGTTGTGTGCTGAAAACCAGACTAACAAGACGCTACATGCAAAGCACCTTGTGGGGGCGCACATTCCGCACTCTGATGACGGTCGTAATCAGGGCGTTCAGTGATTCAATGGTAGGGGAACGGAACTGGAGTTTACTTATGATCACCCATCGCTGTCCTCTCAATAGTTGTTGGGTGAGTATTACTCCTTTTCATTCGTCTTTTGTGTTTTCTTCCCGTTTTATTGTTGGGCAACGCTGGCCGCACCTGTTGATGGTCTCTGTTTCCCCCCACAATCCCACCGACGCGTCCCCCAAACATCCTCACTGACGCATCCTCCCCTGGCTCACAGAAATTCCCCACACCAAACGCTATCGTATTACATAATTGTTAACTCAACGAGGCTCCGCCTTAACTCGTATAACTAACAAGTCTGGTCCCCCGTTCCCACACCATCTGCGGTGAATACCACTACCACATCCCCCTGGAAGTTCAAAAGTTCTGAACAAAGCCCTTTTTGCCGCCCTTTCCTGAATTATTTTACACCCCTCAATGATCTCCCAATCATCGTCCACCCCCCCACCTCACAGGCCTGGTTGCGAGTCACCGGCCCACGTCAATCGTGGAGAAGCAGGTGTAGTCGAGCACAGGTCACATGCAGAAAGTAAACCAGTCACGATTGGCAGCTCTGCTACGTATGCCCGCTACGTTATAGGCGACCATAAAATGCCGGAGTCGTTTGCTAAACTACTGGTAATTAAAGCAGCTGTATAGATCACTCATACACTAAGCTCGCCAACAGCTTAGTAACCTTGACATGGACTTTGAAGTCACTCCTCGTTTCGCGCAGGAGTCGCATGCTGCCTCTTGCATTCTGGTCGAAGCTCTTGACAAGGAACGCACCTCGCTTGAAGAGAAGAGGGCACACTTCAACAAGATGGCTGATATTATGTCGAGAAGAATAACGGATTTGGACGAGGCTAGATCCAAGGCCCGTGAGGCGGTTGATGTCACGCTCAACTTAGTGAAGGAAGCTGAATCCAATGGCGTTGGGAAGACCCTTTTGATAATTGAATAACGGTTGGATTGTTGTACATGACATGACGAACTGTATCTGTATTGTTTTGTATTTTATTCATTGGTATCTTGGTCCGCCACACTGGGGCGGGCATTGGGCATGCACGAGCTAAATATCACCAACCACACACCCCAAACACTGATACTCTGGGCACACCCTGCGCGACGCGGGGATGTCTGCGCAATTACCCACAGCACAAATCTGCCATCAATTTGGGACGATGACCCGAAGGAAGCGTATAGCGCAGGCGCGTGCACAGCTAGCACTTGCGGATCCCCGCCGAGCCTAATGAAGGTGACAAACAAGCTGGTCAAGGCCCCACGGACACCTTCCCGACTCCGGACGACGGTAGGGCGCAGCGCTCGGAGAAGCACCTGCAGCTCTTCCTCGTCGTTGAACGCTAGATGCCGCATACGCTCGAGACGATGCTGGATTTCTCGAGGGGCGGGGACTTGAGAGATATCTCCCGGTCTCTGTTCCATTGGACGCGATCTTAAGCGATGGGCGTGATGTTGGGCGTGTGAGCTAGGATGGCGCGCCCTGCATTTGCATCCGGGGGCGCTGTGGAGTTGGGGGCGACGTTGATTGGTGTGGTAATGTTGATTGGTGTGGTAATGTTGATTGGTGTGGTAATGTTGATTGGTGGCGCGGTTGGTGGTGCACTGTCAGTCGGGGCCATCGATGCCATCGTGACAATCGCTGGCATGGTGTCGACTGGTGGCATAGTTTTCGTCGATGGCGCGGTGCCGATTGCAGGGGTGACGCTCCTGAGAGACGGAATAGAGGCGGACTCATGGAAGAGGGGACGACTGTCTATCTGCCATCTGGATCTTGGGGGAGGCCACATGATGTATGGCATACATAGAACTTTGCGACCTGAAACCAATATAGGACATCTAGACCTTTGGAACGGCAAGTGCTGCTGCTGCGCCTAGAAATATGCTCGGTCAGGTGGTCTTAAAAGTCTACGACGCGATCAATAAAGCTGACCTCTGAACTCGCACACAAGGATGGGGACAGAGTACTGTCCCATCGCTGCCTGGCCCTCCTGCAGCACACGAGTGGAATGTCAGTAAGTACCTCGCCACCTTATGATCTTGTGGTGCTAGCGCTCGAACGCATGCCTAGTCACAGAGTCGAGTTGAGTACCTGTAACCTGTGGGACGATGCGATGGGTATCTGGATTCTGTGCTGAGAGGACATGGCGGGGGTAATGCACCTGCGATGTGGTAAATACTCTCCTCAAAGTCGGCTAGGGCGCTCCGTCTCCTATCCGGCACTATATTGTCCGGACTACACCGCAAGAGTAGCGCATTTTCCTCCTACCGGCTGCGGGGCCCTACCAGGACCTAGATACGCGCTATGACACTTCCACAAGGCAGGCCATGCGGGAAATCAGCGCTACATCTGCTATAATGGTCCCTTGACGGCGCACCTCATGTCTCGTCCAATAACCATGCAGTGATGTTTTCGGCTGAGTTATGTATAATTCAGTATAAAAACACTGGCTACCCGTCACCAAACCCCACCACACCTCAGTGAACGACAAGTACTGTGACTGTCTACCAAATCCCTTGTTTTACTTTTCGTTGGCTCGTTCACCCTAGCGACTCATCACGAAGATGTTCTTCAAGCTCAAGCAAGCTGCTGCTGCCGCCGCCCTTCTCGCCATTTCCCTTCCCCACATCACCGTCGCCCGTGACATCGTCACTCCCCACCCGGCGTGGACCCACAGCCACTACCCCTACAAACTTAGAGCTCACGTAGGCCCGGACCAAACAGGGGACTACCAAGACTTCACGCACACCTTCGAGGGGGGAGGCGGTCATGATAGATGCAATTGCCAGACGTTTGACGACACACTCAATGACCATCTCCGTTCATGGAGTATGCACATTATCAATGGCGATGGGGAAGATTGGACATACGCGTTTTTCAAGGACGCGAACTGTGAGGGAGGGCGGTTGGGTGAGTGTTTTTGGCGTTGATTTTTGGGCTGTTCAGACTGGACTCACGCGAGCTTATCATGCTGTAGGGCCGGTGGGTAAAGGCACGAATAAGAACAAGTTCAAGGTGGACAATGTGTCGCCAGCTTTGTACAAAGCAAGCTCGGTCAATGTTTGTTACAATGGTCCCTAGTGGAGTGGGTTTCCCGGGTTAGGGATAGCTTATTCAGCGAGTAGCGTAGGTTCGGAGTGCTCCAGCCCAATGTCGTTATGCTAGCAAGGAAGTAATGCACTGAATGCATCACTCCGGCCGCGGATTGCTGATGAGATTTGATCGACGGCCTAAGGAACAAGTCGCAACGAGAGGCGAGCCCACTGGTGTTCGCCGTAAACTCCCCATTCTCGCTCATGACGCCTCAGTGAAAACGATAGCAGGAGACGGAGGGAATCCCTTACGGTATCCGATGAACTGAAAAAAACCGAACTGCAGTTTAGTCGGATGGGGACTTTATGTATCTCGTGAGGGAGATAATGAACAGTCACGCGGTTGTTTTGCGTGGGAACGTGGGCGAGGGCGAGAAGTTAGTGGAAGGACCGTCGGTGGCCGGTGCCGGTGGTGAGCTGGGCAACGAAGGTGATTTAATCAGTGACGACGGTGGGGCCGGGAGCCGTGAAGTACTTGCGCACCGCCAACTGCACACCAGACATAACGCCGATGCTGATGTAGTCGATGTCCACGCCGACGACGGCGGGGCAGCGGCAACGAGTTGTGCACTGTAGACTCCACACGTCGGTCTGGACCAAGTATTTTCAAGCTCCGACCGGAAGAGCCGTTCCACGCTGACTCGCGATCGATCCAAGCCTCCGCCAGACAGTGAGCACCAGTGAGTACTTGAGTAGCCACACTCTTCCCGTCAACCAAGAGGGAACATATCACTATGGAACACGCAAACGCTACAGCCAAGTCAGCAGTACAAATAACCTCGCAAACCACAGTGCATAGGCGTCTTGAAGATCGCGCGTAGAGGCACAGGTGTGGATCAGGCCCCCTGAAGCTCCCCCATATGTCTGTCCGGAAATTAGCATATTTGAGGGCGAAAAATGACAAAAGGCCTCCCAAGGCTCGGTGAGTGTATTCATTCTGCTTCAATGCCGCTACTAACTCTCCACCCCAGTCTTCCCCGCCTACCGCTAGCAACCGAATCCCAACTGTGGGCATTTTTTGCGTGCATACGTTCTGCCCACTAATATCCCGTGTTTACATCTAGGCGTCTACCACACAATCAATCCCGCCTCTCCGCCAGCCCAAGCAGGCCCGTACCAAGTCGCCCAATGACACGTCTTCAATAAACTCCTCGCTACTTGATGTGCGCTTGCATTTTCATATTCTGCGTACCTCAAAACTGATTGCCTGTGTTATACCTAGCTTCCCGCCGTCGTGCAGCAACAGCCCGCCACCCAGTGCCCACAGGAAAGAAAGCCAAGTGTCGACGACGACTGGGATACCGACTCGATACGTCCGCGCCTCGTAAATTTTCGTCGAGCTTCTCTCGTGGTATACTCTCAGTCGTGTGCCTTTCCTTATCAAGCGACCTACCGAGCCTCAGCAGGATCCTCCACTCGAGCAAGAAACACCGCCCGTTCAACCCGCCGCGCCTGGTCGCATATGGTCACGCACTATCCGTGAACGATGGCGACTTATGCACCCTCCCAGGTCTCGCGTCCCTGCAAGCATCCCAGATGGTTCATCACACCACTCCTCAGGCAAACATCCCATAGTTCCTGTCTCCCCAGGGGTAAGTTTCGGTAGGGAAGTTTTTCTTTGACTATATTGACTGGTTTATCTGTTCGTACCAGTTGCTGACCGACCTGCTGGAGGCTGCCAGGCTACCTGGGGCACATCGCACGAGCCCTTCTGCGTGAAAAGCACGCACCACAACAATGCCAGGCAAATAGGTTTCAGATGCCCCCACACTGCGGGTGGTATATGCGGGAAAGTGGAACTCAGGAGTTTGAGAGTACATCACCGCGCAACCGAAATTCTCGAGTATTCGGATTGCCTATTAACTTGGCTTAGGGTTAGCATGGAATTGTCAGGACGCGGGACAGTGGAAACCTCCATCTACAGTGTGCGGCGGTGCTCGAAATGCTGTGGGAGGGATCTTTCATGAGATCCAAAGGCATACCACGGGTTTGTCGCGAACAACAGACGTTGCACAAATCGGTGATCCCCATTCTAGGAACGAGTGTCACTAGACAAATCACCACCACCGACGTCGGCAAGTGTGCACAGTCCTGCCGTTCGTGACCTGAGGGAGCTACATGAACCTAGATAACTTACGTCAACTCTCGGCACCCACACTTTACACACGTAGCTAGCTGCATGTTACAGTGATGTGCGCGGAAAACACGAACACACCGATTATATTCCCACTGCACCGTGATAATCGGCCTGCCTTGACCAAAGAATGCGGCGCGGTAGATGGTGTACATCAAAATGATTGCCTACTCGCCCGGATATCCCTCTCCCTCTCAGTAGAGATGCTCGTGATGCAACATTTAAAGGGTTCCGGGCGGCTACCGGAAGTTGGATTAGTGTCAAGGGATTACCAAAGCTCCAGAAATTGGCCACGTACATAGCAGCACCAGGTTTGAATTCCGATTTCACCTCGGCATACTTGCCATTTGCGTCCACTTCCGGTGAAAAGCGTAAGGTAGATAGCATCGTCACGATAGCGGCCCACATCGACCCCTCAGCGAAGAATCTGCCTGGACTGGAGGTTCTGCAGTCAATCATCGTGCGAAGGTACCGTGAACTTGACTCACCATGCTCTGCGCCCGAGCCCAAAGACAGGAGCGCTGTTAACATCGGTTGAAAGCTGTCCATTTGATAGCAGGTGGCGGTCGGGATCAAAATGTGCTGCATCGGGGTCGAGGGAAGGCCGAGACATCCCCCTGATATACAACTAATGAGCGAATAATGGAAACTAGAACATGAAAAACTACCATTACCACACGTTAAGCATCACCACGGCACCTGAGAAGGTATTGGTTGGCATACGCACGAGAAGCAAGCGGGCAACAGACCTTTCGGGATGTAATAACCGCCGTAAGAGTCGCTCGTGGATGTGGCATGTGGCATCCCTTTCAATATATTAAACCCGACCTCGGCGTGGATGCGAAGAGACCAAAGTACATACCCAGAGGGACGGCCGGATACCATCTCATGGTTTCACGGAGGATGGCCTCGATGTATGGAAGCGACGATCGATGTTCAAAGCCAGGGAGCGCATCTTTGCCCACCACCGCATCAATCTCTGCGCGGGCTCGTTCTTGAACTTCTGGGTAGAGGATCATTGCAAGAATGAATGTAAGAACGGTAGCAGACGTCTACACAGCGTCCACTGTTCAGAAAAGGTGTGTACATTTGTACATAATGGTGCGTACCGTTTCCGCTCCAGCTGGTTCACCGAAATGAGTAAAACAGGTTATCTAATGGACGAAAAGGACTGACCCAAGTAAACAGTAGCAGCAGTGTCCTTTATGGCGTGCTCCAGTTCGCCATCGATAGCGTCCTCGTAGCTTTGAAGGAGGTCTGATACCATTGAGCGGGTGTGGGTGCCTGCAGCCTGGTAGAGTCCCGATCGTGAACGTGGGCGACAATGATATACCCTTTTACGAAAGTGAAGTACCATCTGTTCCTTCACGAATTTGAAGGGTACATCTTTGACTTCAGCCGCGAGTTTTCGGGTGGTGGCGATCTTTCCCTTGAAGGCCATGCCAGGAAACCATGAAGGGAGATGCAAGACTAAAATACAAACAATCCGAATGAATACATAATGCCTCTCTGACTCGAAAGTGAGTAGAGAAAACCCACGTGATGGAAAGACAGTAAACAGCATCGCCCGCTCCGAGGACATTTCTGTCAGAAATATGTCGGCGAGCCTCTGAACACGGTTGACTATTGGATCGTCTCGAGATGTTACTTTGTAGCCGTACGTAATAGTCATGATGAGAGCTGCTGAAAACCTGGGAAACAATCAGCACGATCAGGGCATGCGCAGGCACGGTGGGAGCGAACATCGTTAGGTGCCCCTCCAGTTCTCCAGTAGCACCCATAAACCCATCCAGCAGGCCCACGACCAGCTCGCGAGCGCCTTCCATGTACATGTCTTCATACTTCTCTGTTGCTTTGGGGTGCAAGGTGCTATGAAAGAGTTTTTGATGAAGCCTCCATTCGTCAGTGTACCCCAAGAACCCAGTAATGAAGTTGGCGCCGAAACTGACATGAGGGGAACATCAGCTATCTCGATGACCACAAAGCACGGAAATTTACAGTTTATATAAGGTGGAATTCATACGATCCGAATAGATCGAGGAACGCTGTTCGAACAGTGCTCTGGCTATTTTGACAGAGCTGATAACGATGAACTGTTGGCCCAATATGGACGAATATACGATATCTCCTTTGCGAGACAAGGTGCTTTCAGTTCGCATTCACATTCATTCCAATGACATGAGACACTGACCGTATCGCTCAGCCCAGACATTATATGTGAGCCAAGGCCTAACGGGGTCGATATCAAAGACGTTGCCGATTAAGGGTAGCCCTCTGGGACCAGGGGGAAGAGGTAAACCAGAAGGATTCGTCCTCCGCCAGACTGAGTGACGCCAGACCAATAGCGACGTGAGCAGAGACGTAGAGAGTGCGATTACAAGTGGCAGGTTGATCATAGCACTGAAGATAAAATGTGATGTGATACTCGAGCTGGGTAGGCAAGGAGTGTCACTCATAAATATGCTTTAGGCTCCAATATAAGTGACGGGGAATCATTTAGTGCCGCGATGATGGCCCTCTATCGAGGTGGAATGTCCACCTCCGTCCATTGCATATTAGGTGGCGTTGTACCATCCCAAACTCAGCACTGATGGTACGGGCTTAGCCACATCAGCAAAAATGCAGACCGCGCGGGACAGTTCAATCAAGACGCCTCGGACTCTGGGAAATCACATGATCGTCCTGCAACGTTACGGCGCGCATGAGTGTGTAAATCGAATGATACTTGTCAACCCACTCACATATGATTGTGGCTCGGAGATATCTTCGGTTGCGCCACAACTCTCGACTGCTTCGCCAAAAGCACAGCACAAGAATTTGTGAACAGCAGCAAACGCGATATGAGAAGTTCATGGGTTCGCATGAGAGACTCTGAAAGAGAAAACCGAGAGTAATAGACTATCCGGAGGTGCTTGTGATGAGATTGGATCGACGGCTCAAGGAACATTGAGGAGCCCTATAGCGAAAGGCCTCGAAGGCATGCCGCTGGTAGTGAGGATAGGCAACGGATGGCACAAATATAAAGGCCATGAGCCGAAAGAAACTGATCTGCAGTTGACAGTCAGTTGACTTGATGTATCTTTTGTTCTCCGTCATATCGAAACGCCTGCTGATGCATGAGGCTTATAGTAACTCCGCAAATACGGTGATGCATATTTCTAAGCAGAAAGATCAAGGCCGGATATAATGGGCGCAAAGCACAGAGAAGCTCTGGGGTCGTCCATGTGAGTGAGGATGAAAAACTCCTGAGTATGTGTCTGCTGTAAGGATCAAGTACCCACCAATGACATGAGGTACTCATCATCGAGCCCCGAACCAATAACGTGTGCACAGCATGCTGACAGCATGGAGGGAGGGCATAAGGCGGGGGGCTTACCTTGAAGCAGCTGTGTCCGGCACCTCACCATTCTCCCTCAACGTCGCCTCGAACACCTTCACTAACCCCCTACTCGTACTCCTGCCTCATTGTTCCATGTCGATGTCACCGAATTCCATCGAGTCTCCAGGCATGCGTCGTGCGTCCCGCCATCCGACGAAGATTTTCAAAGGACACACCGGACGGGTCAGCTGCGTTGTGTATTTCCCGGACGGTCGGCGCCTGGCGAGTGCATCTATCGACAAGACCATCATCGTCTGGGACGTCGAGAATGGTCGGCAAGATGGACAACCACTTCAGCATGATGCCAGCGTCAAGTACATAGCCATTTCTCTAGACGGCAGGAGAATTGCGAGTGGAATGGAGGGGGGCGGGCTTGTCGTTTGGGATGTGTCGACGCGGGAAGTGTTTCAAAAGCTCAAAGGATGTGGTATTGATAGGCTGGCCTACTCCCCAGATGGGCGTTGGATCGCAGCTGCGCCAATGGACATTGAGACGGTAGTACGGTTGTGGGACGTGGACACTGGCGGACCTAGTAGAGAACCATTGAGATGTGAGAGCAGTGGCATCTGTGTGGCGTTCTCGCCGGACGGGTCGCGGATTGCTGCTGGGCTCTGGGATGGGTCTTTCGAGGTGTTTGATATTGCGACTGGCAAGGTTGTCGTTGGCCCCATAAAAGCTCACACACAATTCGTGTCGTCGCTTGTATATTCGCCAGACGGACGTCTCCTCGTCACCGCGTCTTGGGATGAAAGCATCCGTGTGTGGGATGCCAAAACGGGAGTGCAAGTCGGCAAACCGATTCTCGGGCACAGGGATCAGGTCAACTGCCTTTCAGTTACCGCTGACGGACGAAGAATCGCAAGCGGAGGATTTCATGGAGCAATCCGGGTTTGGGATCTGGATACGCGGCAGCAGGTTGGAGATCCGTTCAACGCAGACGGCAGGGTATTTTCTGTTGCATTCTCCCCCGAGGGTCGGTACATTATCAGCTGCGGAGAAGACAACGCGGTGTACTTGTGGGATACGGAATCACTCGCAATCCAGGGCTCAGTGAGTATTTTCAATCTTCCTCAACACTGCTTCCAACTCTCCACCTCAGTCCTCCCCGCCTTCCGCTAGCAACCGAAACCCACCTGTAGGCATTCTTTGCGTGTATGCACCTTTTTGCCCGCTGACATCTCATGTTTACATTAGCCACCTATCACACAGCCAATTCCACCCCCCCGCCAGCAGCCACAGGCCCGCGCCAAGTCACATAATGACACTTCTTCAATAACCTCCTCGCTACTCGATGTAAGTTCGCGTTTTTCATATGTTGCGTACCTTGAAACTGATTCCCCGCACCTCACGTAGCTACCCGCTGTCGTGCAGCACCAGCCCGCCACCAAGCGCCCGCAGGAAAGGAAGCCGAGTGTCGACGACGACTGGGATACCGACTCGATACGCCCGCGCCTCGTGAGTTTTCGTTAATCTTGCTGTGTGGTATAGTCTCATAGCTTTGCCTTCCTTTTAAGCGACCTGCTGAACCCCAGCAGAGTCCTCAACTTGAGCATAAACCACCATCTATTCCTCCGGTCGATCCTGGATACGGATGGTCACGCAACATCCGTGAACTTTGGCGGTATATTTGGCATCGCACATCTCGCGTCCCAACGGACCTCCCGGACGGCTCTCCACATCCACCTGTACCTTATCACGCACGCGCCAATGCTCCCGTCTCCACAGAGGTAAGTTTCGGAAGGAAAGTTCATCTCTATTTGATATCTTATTATGCTACCTAGTTGCCTTCCAATCAAGAAGTTCATCGAGAAAGCGCCACAGGTAGACAGGAAAAACCACAAGCTGCCCATCCCCGAACACAGCCGTCAAGCAGCCAGATCGAGGCTGACGTAGCGCTCGGACAAGCTGATGTGGTATGTATTCCATCTCCATCGACCCGTGTTTTCTCTAATCGTGAGCTCCCCCTAGCGACTGGCTATAGCCCCTCCCAGGGGCAGAAAAGGCAGACGCTTTCGTGCCCGAGCGCAGCGCGGTGGTGTCCGGGCCAGTTCACACTCGGACACAGAGTCTCAGGACAGTGATGCAGAGTCGGAATATGTAGACACGGGGTGTTTGGATGCCATCTGTTTCGGGGAGTACTTCAGGCGGCGGCGGTACTTGCAGGGGCGGTAGGTGAGTCGGGCCCCGCTTTTCTCTCCTTCAGTGGTGCACATCTCAGATTCCTCCTCAGGTCTAGTCTCGCCGAAAGCCTCGGTCATTTACTTGAGTGGTGTACTTCATGCATGCTCATCACTGGAATCAACCCCTCCACGCTAGTCCTCGAGCGCCGCTGTGCTACTTGCTACATCAGTCTCGTCATCGCGTCCTCATATCATCTAACCGGAACGTGTCTAAAACGGCTCTCAGTGCGAGTGAGATCGTCCCTGCAACTCTGAATATTGCTGTAAGATGACTCGGATACTTACTACACAGGCTGAGAGGCCCCTTGATCTGAACCCTCTACATACCGGCCTCTCATCGATCCGTCCAAGCGCGCGAGCTCAGAGATCAGCTTCATTGATCGCATCGTATACTTATAAGACCACCGGCTTCCCGATCTTATCATGGTTTCTGGGCGCAACAACAGCACCTGCCGTTCTAAAGGTATGGATGTTCTATATTAGTTCCAGTTCGCAGGGTTCTATGTGTTTACATACATGTAGCCTTCTCTAAGGCCCAGATGGCAGATAGACAGTCGTCCTCTCTCCTACGAGTCCACTTCTACGCTGTCTTCCAGAATCGACACCTCCGCAATCGACACTGCATCATCGCCAGCGATCGCCACGATGGTACCAATGGGCCCGACTGACAGCGCAGCATCAACCACGCCGTCAATCGACACCACCACACCAACGCACCCGGACCCAACCACAGCGTACCCGGACGCAAACACAGGGCAGCCCTCCATCATAGCCCACACGCTCAATATCACGCCCATCGCCGAAGATCGCGTCCGATGGAACAGAGACTGGGAGAAATCTCTCAAGTCCCCGGCCCTCGAGAAATCTAGCACCGTCTTCGAGCGTATGCGGGATATAGCGCTCAGTGGCGGGGGGGGGCTGCAGGTGCTTCTCCGGGAACTGCGCCCCGTCGTCGTCCAGAGCCAAAAAGCCGCCCATGGGGCCTTGACCAGCCTCTTCCAGCGAACCCGATTTGACACGACGTGCGTCCTCCTCGACGAGGCGGAGCGCAGCAAGCACTTGTTGAACGGCTTAGAGAAAGCCTGCAAGGAGGCCTTGTTGGGGGAGGACGCGCGCGCGCTTTGCCCTGAGGTCACGGTGTCCTCGATGCTGAAAGAGTGGGGGAACGCGCTCCTCAAGTTTTTCCAGTTCTTCGAGGAAACCTCCAGCAAGCCCGTGGAACAGGGAGTCTTATATTCCCTGCCAAGCGATTGGTGGGACGGAGCTCTCAGCGACGTTACGAAGCCGATTTCGCGGAACGACGAGCTAGTATTCGAGTTCCTCACTCTTGGGAGAAACGAGTTCATCTGTGGGCATCGTCCCCCCAGTGTGTCTCCGCAAGCTCACATGTATGCCTGCACGCAGGTTACTTCATAAGAGGCGTATGCCTCTCATTTTTGAAAGAAGTTGCGCAGGAAGGCGGGGAAGTAAGCTCTGTGGTGAAGGCCGTGTGCGAGGATACCCTTGTCGCGGAGAGTGCTGCGTTGGCGATCAAGTCCAGGCCTGAGAAGCCCCTCATCCGATGCGAGGGCTGCGAAAAGAGCGCCGAGGAACTCGAACCCGACACACGCTTTATGGTGTGCAGCACCTGCAAGGCGAAGCTGAACTTCAGTCTGCACTACTGTTCCCAGTGAGTATCCCTCCATCCTCCCCATTTCAAGTAACTCATTCGTCGCATACTTCCAAGGAAATGCCAGAAAGACGACTGGTGTATGCACAGGATGCACTGCGGGAAGAAGGCGGTATCGAAGTGTCTTCCCGGAACGGCAGGAGACATCATATGGGGCGCTCCCCAACTCCCCGCCTTTTACCGCGAACAGTTCAACCTCGCAGGAGGCGGCCCCGTCGACCTCGCCGACCTCGGCCCCGGGACGCCCCAGTTCGTCCGCTCTGCGGCGCTACAGCGCCAAGCGGCGATGCTCGAGGCGGACAAGGCCGCCGACTACTTCCTCTTCGATGCGTCCGGTGAGCCCGTGCGCGTCGTCATCGACGAGCACATCATGAAGGCGGCGTTCAGATTTGTGCGCATGAACGCGATGTCCAGAGCAGAGCGGAAGATGTCGGAGTACTTCGCGCAATATTTAATCAAGGTGATGGGTGCACACCCGGGGCTGGGCCGGGACGTTATATTGAGACAGTTCGCGGAGGAATATGGAGACGATGTGGGTGAGAAGCTGGAGGTACTTGAGAAGAAATTGCCTGGGGAGGTGCTTTTGGAGAGGATGGCAAACGGGCTGACGAAGATGGGGCCACGGGTGATGAATTTGATACAGAAATCATGAACTGAATGCAATTGTGGAGGTTAGAATGAGCGGAGTCCCGTCAATGACTTGGAGGTCAAGTGCTTTCGCCTCGAAATTCGCGCTGCGTATTTGCATAAACTTTATGAATTAGGTTGTGTGCACGCGACGCCGTGAAAGTAAAGAAAGCTCATCGTGATCGTCGGCAACATGAACATTGTTGTGGGCACCAAAGCACCGTCAGAAGCTCCAACGTTGACGCAGCCGCGACGAAACTACCCTGTATTCGTTGGCATCTCATAGCTTCCCTGTCTGCCTCGTTTCGGCGGACTAGTATTAAGTACTGCACTTGGAGCCGAAAGCAAAAATTGTGCTGTCCCAGGGAGGATTCGAACTTCCGGCTTCGCAGTTATGATTAAACCACAATGCGATGATTTAACCACTAATCGACAAGGACGCTGCCGATTTGCACATTGCAGGGCTTATAGCTACTGACTGGATATGATGCTTGGGGAAAGTGGGGAGACTTCGCGAAGTTCTTCATGATTGGCCGATATTCTCGTGGCGGGCGCCAATTCAATGAGCAATCCAGAAGCCAGCGTAGAATGCACAGGCTATCAGCTTCTATCTCACCATGAGGAGCGTGACGAGCGGCGGCGTTTGGGCAGTACCGTTGATGTGCCGTCCTAGGGTGGAGTCCCCTTCCCGATTATTAGGTGTCTCCTTATCTTCGCGCGCGCTCGCAAACGGCACCGCAGGTGAGATAAATGTGCGAATGGCTGCGGTTCGTGCGATAAGAAAAGAATTCTGACGGAGGAACTGACGTTGACGAATCGCAAAATACATCCGCCAAAGGGGCGGTGGATGCTTTATTGATTAGTAAGCAGCCTCCCTGTTTCCTCAAAGTGGAGCACTTTGGGGGGCAAATAAATAACTTGGCTCGCTCGTTGTAACTCGTTGGTTCAACGCTCTCCCTCACAGTCCACAACAAGGTTCACAATGAGGAAGACGTCCTATGTCCTTACATTCGTCGCAGTCCTTGCAATCTTCGTCATCGTAAGTGAACCACCTTCTCAACCCAAACCAGCCATACTGAACCGCACTTGCACAGAACCTATTGTCTGCGCGTCTCCCGGATTGGTTCGCAAGAGAGCACTATCTTCAACGAAGTACCCCAGCCTGACATACTTGCATTCGATTAAGGCTCATCGCAAAATATGAAATCCTAAATGCCGACGTCACCGTTCGCTACGGCCTCATGCAGCGCTGCGAGCGCCGCGTCATCCACCTCCCCGGCCCCAGCAACGGCGGGCGCTTCGAATACACCGACTACGAGTGCCGCGCCTTCCCGCTCCGTGTGTCCGACAAATGCGAGGATGAGAACAGCCTTTTCTGCGCCGCATGGACGAGTGCGCAGTACTTCACCGAGCTGGGCATCGGGTTCGCTGGTGTTGCATTGATTACACTACTGATAGGCGTCAGCACGCACTCTAGAAGACGGAGAATCTGGAGAGCCGTTGCTGGGCTTGTCTTGCTGCACGGTACGCTGTCGCGCCGAAAGCCCCCAACTGACCCTCACCCCCCTTCACAGCTGTGTTCCAGCTGGCGACGTTTGCTATCATTACCGAGCTCTATCGCAAAGCTCGCTTCCCTGCCTTTGAACACGCTAGACCCGGTACGTGGTGCTCACCTGAGGTCACCCATTCGGCTTACCCGCTCATAGGTGTCGGCTATGTTTTGAACGCCATCTCGTGGGTGGTTGGCATTCTAGTGGGATTCGGTGTCATCATCACCGGTATCTCCGCCGACAAGGGCTACAAGTGGGCTGCCGGGAACAGAGCGTACAGCCCTATCCATGGTTAACTGGACTGCTTTGCGACCAAAATCTATCCGCTCCCACTCTTGTGGCATTTGTTCCCGCCTATCATACATAGATAATACACGAGCCCCCTTTCAGCTTCTTTATTAATGTACCATATATCCGGTTCCATTCCATTCTCTCTTCTTGGACCATTTCTGTTGTTACTACCCTTTCCATTTGTACTTCTATGCCACTTGATTCCGACTGGTCATATCATTATTCTGAATGCTTGCTCAGCAACCAATAAGCAAATAGCAACGTAGATGAACATCCTCAAGCAATTAGCCCCAATTGGCCTTGGTATTCAAGAAACGCGCGCAATATATCGCACCTTCACTGACCCTCCTCCGGGTAGTCCACCTTATCATAAAGCCTCAGCGTCTCATTCCAATCTCTCTTCCTCCTTCGGCGCACAGAGAAGTACTTCGCACCACTTTCCCACCGGCTCCTCACCCGTCCCTTCTCCCGCCCGCCGCTTTCCAGGAAATACGTCTCCGGGTCCTCCGGCAGCCCCAGCGTCCCCACCGCGAGCCCCACCACGCGTCTATGCAGATCAGCGCGCGTCGCGCGCATACTCCCCAGCGTCCCCTTCCCCACCCGCAGCAGCCGTACTAGGGCCGTGAACGCCCTAAACGCCGACACTGCGTCCTCCAGCCACCGCAACGTCATCCACATCAGCGCCGGGACCAGCACCATCGTCACCGGCGCAAACGGAAGCGTCAGCAGCACCGCAGCGGCCCACACTCCCAGCCCGGAGAAGAGCCCGTAGACGAGCTTGTACTGCGCGATCTCGTCCCACGTGTCCCAGATCGGGCCGGTCTTCTTGAAGTTGTGCACAGCGACGAAGGTGGTGATGAAGACGGGCGTCCAGAGCGCGAGCCCGGGGAGGGAGAGTAGGAGGAGGGTGCAGGACCAGGTGAGTCGGATGAGTAGCCGTGTGAGGATCGTGCGCCGGGAGAGCGGGCGCCGGATTCGATCATCTTTGATGCCCCAGCGGACGAGCTGGTCCTGGTATCTCTGCAGCGCGGGGTAAGTGAGGGGGGGTTCATTGTCGGACACGTCAAAGAAGGCCTACCTTGAGGTCGCGCCGCAGCTGCGCGAGCTCGACGTCTTCATTCGTGGCCTCGGGTGATACGTCATCCCCCGGGGTGGCGCCATTGCCAAGTTTATTCTGCGCGTCCTCGGAGGCCTTGAACGCCTCGACGAAGGTGCGCGTGACGCGGACGTAGTCCCCGAGGCTCATGCGTGTGCCCAGGGGGACGTATATCCGCGTCGCGAGCTTCGCGCAGCGTACGAGGTCCCAGGAGGGCGCGTCGATCGTCCGTGCGCTGATCTGCTGGTGCATCCGCGCGGTGAGGGAGCGCACCTCGTTGTAGTCGACCGGCGCGAGCAGCTCGGGGTTGTCCTGCGGTGAGTAAGAGAAGGCGCATTAAACAAGGCGGCTTTTGGACTACTGAGGTGGGTTGAATAAGTACCTTGGGGGTAAACGTCATTGGGGGGTTGAAGGTCACAAGGACGTCGGAACGGAAGTGCTGTTTACGGGTTCATGTTTCAGGTCAAGAGAGCGCTAGGTGAGAAGCTTGGTTACCTGGCGGTGCCTGTGGATTCGGTCAGCAGGGTTCATGTGGATGGAAGGGGCAACATCACATGTAAGTTATGGAACACGTGAGGATTGAGATTGAGAAATCGGGGTTATGACGGTTGCGCGTCAGGACGTCGGAGACAATTCGAGCGACTGCGGGTGCGCATCGTTAAATGGAATTTCGGTTCGAGAGGATCACAGTCGACGAACCTCCGGTCTTTAGAGGTGCTATGGTCGGGTGGTAGCGACTCATACCCTCTGGGAAGAGGCAGATTGCGTCGCCGAGTTCCAGAGCCTGTGGGTGGGCATGTGAGGCAGTCAACCAAGTGCCTACAAAACGCGGCTGCGCACCTCCATGAGCTTGTCCATCGCTTCGCTATTGTCGGGAGTCCCGTCGGCAAAGTCTTTTCGTCTCTTGATTGGTACTGTCCCGGCAGATTCAATAAGCCAGCTGGTGAATGTTCGATGTCCGAATTGAGTGGATTTCGCGGTGAGCCGGAGCATGTTGCGCGCCTAAGTTGTTTTCATTAATTGACGTCATTCAGGGAATCGAGTGATAGCTGCGACGTACCCTCGAAGGGACTGAAGTAGCGAGAAGCCTAGAGGGTAGGACATGGTTAGGTGTTGGTATCAATTGATGGATCCGAAACAAAGCTCACAGGGCATCCGTCAAGGAATTGCTGTGGTTTGCACACACAATACTGGTAGGTTCGGAATGTCAGAAGGCGGCACAACCGGGTGGCAAACATGGTGCACTAACCATGGCTGACCAGTCTTTGGTATAAATTCCGTGTTTTCGACAACGATGGTTCCGTAGAATATCTTGAGGACAAACTTGAACAAAAGTCTAGCCCAAACTGATGAGCTCAAAGGTGTACAAAAGAATCGACGGGCTGGTACCTAATGAGAAGGTAGGACCACGGCGTGGACGACCCTTCTGGCATGTTATGACTATTCTTTGTCTTGTCGTGATGGTCGTGGCTAGTTCATAAGCGTCATTTGCGCAGCTGCACCCGAAGCCACGCCAAGGCTCGTCGGAGCGCTGGAGCGGAGAAGGAGCGTCCCAGGGCTTGTCCAAATGCGGAACACCCAAATGCGATCGAAAATTTGAGCCTTGCGTTCACAGCCAGGAGATCGTATTCTGGATAAGACCTTAAGATCATCTCAGTCTGCGCCAATCGCCATGGAGGACGCACTGGCCAAGATACGGCCCCACACAACGTCTTCTCTCGCACACCAAAAAGCACCCGCAAATCTGCTGCAGGCTCTCGAGTCGATCTTGCAGGAGCGGAATACTGACAAGACACCCACCGCTTACTTTGCTGCTCTGATTACTACCCTCGATGGCACAATCCAAAAGAAAGATGTTTCGCTTGGAGACGGCGATGTCTTGCCTGCGGAACTATACCTGCTTGCTCTGGTTGCACCGTTCGTTCCACCACCAGTGATCCAGGCAAACCTGAATACGCTCTTATCATTATCCTCACCACTATTCCCTTCCCTTCTTGCCCACGCACCCCCGCTGAGATCGCAGCTTGCCCTGTATAACGTCGTGTTCCGCTCCATCGATCGATCACAGCTCGATGTGCAAGGCGTACGACAGTCATTTGCATCCATCTTGCAACTCTGTCTGGACCCCAGACCAAAGGTCCGCAAGAAGGCAGCAGATATCGTGAAAGATGTCCTGTCAAACCCACCCAGCCCGCTCGCCCGCCATCCGTACGCTGAGAGGGTAGCAGAATGGGTACAGATCGCACTCCAGCAGGCGAGTTCTGGGGCGCTTCCAAAATCGAAATCTACTGGAGGGTCGACGGGGGCATCCGCTGCCGAGACTGCCATCCATCTGCTTGCTTTTTTGCGCCCTGTGCTGTCAAACCTCCCCCCTGACGTGAGTTGCCGTGAAATTGTGCCCGTCCGTCCTGGCCTGAATCAGTTTGTTAGGCTGTACCATCGATTACGACAATCCTACTGACTCTACCGAGACTAGGGAACCCGTATCTCTCTCAATCTGCATATTCCATTCTCTCTGAGCTATTCTCTACGGCTTCCCGCGACGAGCCGAGCAGTGCTGTCGACCAGATACCTGAAGTTCTGAGAGCAGTATTGTCGTCTACCCCTTCAAAATCAGATACTACGCTCCCTCCTTCATGGTTACGACTCCTGGGCGATGCAATGCTTGCCTATCACGACACAGATCCTGAGGCATGTGCTGCAGAGTTCCCCAAAGTATGGAAGACGGTTTGGTCATTCCTCGAGTCCAGTAACACATCAACACAAAAAGCTGCAGCCGACTCGCTAGGGTCACTGTCAAATTGTATAACGCTTTCTATGGCGAAGTCGGCAATAGAAGATGGCAGCGACGGGAAATCACAAACCGCGCTTGGAAACGTCATTGCCCAGGCTACGAAGGCGCTTGACTCCCTGGCTTTTGCTCGTGCCATCCCCGAGCTCCTTTCCGTTATCTCAGCTTTAATATCAGGCCTCCACATACGCATAAAGTCGCAGACTGCAGCGGAAGTTCTCCTTATGCCTTTGGTTCAAAAAATCGCAGAGCTGAGGGTCCAAAAGGGATTTGAACACAAAGAGAGTGCAGATGCCACGCTATCCACCGCAATGCGGGTTGTCGGCCCTGCGGTGTTACTCCAAACACTTCCTCTGAACCTCGAGCCTGCCGACCGGTAAGCACCCCAAGGGCCAGTGCGCGTATTAGACTGACCATCATGCAAGCCAAGCAGGCAACGAGCCTCGAGCTTTCCTTCTTCCTATGCTGGCACAGGCTCACCCTTCTCCGCTGGGCCACTTCCTCTCGTATTTTGTGCCCCTGAGTGAACGCATGTTCAATCTTCAGCAGAAGGCAGACTCAGAGGGAAGGCAGTCAGAGGCCAAGGTCTGGAGCGTTCTCGTGGCACAAATCTGGACCGGTTTTGCAGGCTATTGCCATTCACCCCCGGACTTGAAAGACGTATGTGCATACGCCAGCTTGTGAAGTGAAGTTGACTTACTCCGCTAATCAGTCGCTCACCCCTGCCTTTTCACAATTACTCTCGCAACTTCTATATGGCCAACCTGAGCTTCGGCCGCCTGTTCTGAAGGGCCTCAAAATCATGGTCGAGTCAAATGTCACGCTGGCAGCAAAATTGGGTGAGGGGATGGAAGCAGACTTGTCGAGTATCGAATTCATAACTCCTCAACAAGCCGCGCAGAATGTAGCTTTCTTAAAAACCCAAGTCGAGAGCTGGTTTGCCGTATTCTTCAACGTGTTCGGAAGCGTGGGCAGAGATGCTCGGGGTATGGTTGGCGACGTCATCAGTGTTTGGGCGGCGCTAGCAGAACAGCAGGTGCGTGCTCAGAACACTGCTTTTATGCCCCTTTGCCGAGTAGCTTCCAGGAAATAGCAAAAGCCTACCGCAAGGTAGCCGAGCTGTTCAAACAAAACCTCCAAAAGTCGTCGAATATACCTGTGCAGCGAAACGATGCCAGCGAAGGTGGGAGCGTTACGGCTATGACCCAGGATCTTCTCATCCTGCTACTTCCATTCCTGTCGGCGGCGGACGTCTCCTCGCTCTTCGAGACATGCCTTTCGGAAGAGGTTCTGTGCAGCAAGGACAACGGGGTTCAAAAGCGAGGATACAAAATCCTTGCAAAGCTGCTTGACAGTGGGAAGGCAAGCATAGATGCGTTGTCCACTTTCAAGCGTTTGGATCAGCTGGCGGAGGGCTTGTCGCCCGCTGCAAAGAAGGTTTATATCCTCCCTCCTAATACTTTGCCGATGCATGCTTATATTGTGCTTCCCTTCAGGATCGGTTCTCTCTCCTTTCCCTCCTGATTCCGATGATTCCTTCGGAATCGATGCACGTCATTCCGTCCCTAATCCCAGAAGCCGTTCTGGGAACGAAAGAGCCTTCTGAGAAGGCACGGACGGCGTCTTTCGAGCTCATTGTCGCGATGGGGAAGAAGATGAGCGAGGGAGGTGTTGTTAAGAGGAATATGGTCGATGGGATGGACGAAGACGGCGCAGGGGATGGTAATATCCTCGTCTGTCTCACAATCGTGCATAGCTGACTTACGCTGCTACAGCCCAAGCCAGTATCAACGAGTATATGACAATGGTCGCTGGAGGGTTGGCGGGTGCGACCCCACACATGATCAGTGCAACTGTCACTGCAATATCACGCCTCGTGTTCGAATTCAGAGGTAGCAGCACCGAGTTTACGCTATGCTCCGCACTGACAGATACTCGAACAGACACGATCGAGCCTCAGATGCAAACAGAGATCTTTACGACGCTCCTCGTCTTCCTATCTTCCGCTAACCGCGAGATCATCAAGTCAACACTCGGATACATCAAGCTCGCAATACACACGCTCCCCACCGAGCTTTTGCGTCCGCATCTCAAAGAGCTCGTGCCCGCGCTCCTGGCATGGTCGCATGATCACAAGAACCACTTTAAAGCCAAAGTGAAACACATCTTCGAACGGATGATCCGGCGATTCGGCTGGAACGACGTGTACCAGTGTGCTGGTGAGGATGAAGCCGCGAAGGTGCTGGTCAACATCAAGAAGCGCAAGGAGAGGGCGAAGAGGAAGAAGGCCCGTGAAGATGGAGACGATGACGAAGCCGAGGTATATCTCCATGCTGTCCTTTTGGTCTACCAGGACTGATGTTAGAGCAAGGCCCCAATCGTAAAGGCCGCCACGGGCGACGCTTTCGAGGATGTCTTATACGGCAGTGAAAGCGAACTTGACGATAGTGAAGAAGACGAGTCCACCTCGCGACCTGCACCTCCGAACAAACGGAAAGGCACTGAACACGGAGTACGATTACGTGTCGATGACGACGAACCTATGGACCTCCTACAAGGCGCAGCCTCCCGCATGACAAGTACGCCACCGCAATCAACACCTCACTGTATACCATACTGAAGTGTTATAGATGCGAAAACTAATCGCCGCCGGAAGCCTGGCCAAGATGCTGGACGCTTCAAAACTGAAACAGATACAGGAAAGATGGTCATCAACGAAGAAGACTCGGATTCGGATATCGAAGTCAGCGCTCGCAAGGCTGCGGCTGATGTCGCTGGTAGTGCGTATCGAGAGAGTATGACGTCAGTGGATGGCTTTACGCGTGGACCAAATGGTCGTGTCAAGTTTAACAAGGACACGAAGAAGCGGCGACGGGAAAACGAAGATGATGACGGGGACGTCGAGATGGCTGATGCTGATGCTACATCGGGAACCACGAAGAACAAGCGGCGGTCAGACGTCAAGCTGGGTCACGAGTTCAAAGCAAAGGTTCGTTTATCATTTGTGAGACTTGTTCCAGCTGACCTTGTCTTTCCGCACTGCAGAAAGCTGGCGGTGACGTGAAGAAGGGGGGCGTCGACCCTTATGCTTACCTTCCGTTGTCTCAAGCTGCGAAGAAAGGCCGGGGAGGGAAGCGAATCGGCATTGCCGGTAAACACTGAGGTGTTGGTCAAATGTAGCAGGTACATGCGACTGGTTCGGCGGAAACACATTCTTGTATTTACTGTGAGACCTCTTGTCTTTCATATTGACCCCCCTAGTCAGTTTGCCAAAAGATGGCGCTGCCTTCATAGAGCGGTGTCGCCCAGTGATCACAACAAGGACAGTGGTAAAATATATTGGTAGCTGGCAGGGGCAAGTATGGAAAAGTAAAGGAGGACCAATAAACCGAACATGCATGCAGTCGGTTTCGCCAGCCTCCGACAAACCTCTACTGAGCTGTATCACTGAATCGTTAGCGCATCCTTCAAACCAACCGCGAGATCCACTTATCCTTGCAGTGCGCGCTGGCGGTTTTTGGTGTCTGTGAAGGGTATAGTCAAATAGAGTCGCCCACATTACGGGGTTCGGCGGGGGACCCAGCGCCTATTCTCCCCTGACCGTCGTCACTGCCAATATCGCGCAGAGGCCCGGCTTGTAGCCTCCCTGCAGGGTATGAATATATCCGTGAGTATAACCTGGGTCCCTCGACCAGCGAGGTGGGGGGGAGAGCATTCCACTGTAAGCCTACATATATACGCGCCCAGAAGTCGGATGCTTGTCGTCATATGTTTTGTGTGTACAGGACTCCAGCGCACTTCAACTGACAGGGCGGCAATACATCGGCGGGAGGTTGTTCAGAGGAAACGATATCAGCTGAGTTCAAGCGCTCGAGTCAAAGATTTCCCAATAAACCATGTTACGAGCGGAGTGCGCCAGGTGGAGCTTAGACGATAACGCTCAGAAGACCTCGAAGCGTCTGACTAGCCCGTCGCCGAGATCCTGAGCAGGGCTGTCCAGGATGGTCTGGTCTGAGATTTGGGTGCGCAATCCCACTGAAGTCATTGCATGCGTGGAAACCCATTCAAAATCATTCGCATGACTTTGGGAACGGTCTGGCCAAGCGTCCTAAGCCTTATGTGCTCATCGAAGGGCCAAAATTCGAGCAGTGGCCTTCCATGTGTTTGGGCAATTGTTCAATTTTCTAGTCATCATAATTAAGGACGGTAAGGGGGAATAGCACCTAGCGGACGCCCATGGAAGACCAAATTTGAGATTGTCTCCGAGTCTCAGACACGAATTCGCGCGAAGGTAATCGCCTCAGACACATTCGTGATCCTTGGAATACCTTTGGGCGCAGTCTTGGTGGATGGTCGCGTAGTGAAGGACGGAAGGGAGAGATTACATCTCGGGGGCGGCTGACGGCACCGGATGGTTTAGCGGATTGATAGACATCAGATCGACGAACTTGACAAGAGCGACGTGAGAACGCTTCTGTCCGGGCACTCTATGACGGAATGTGAAGCCCCTCTCCGATTCTTGGAAAAGAGATCGCCTTCACCTCGGTATGCATCTTGAGAGACATTACAGACGGCTTGTGAACTCGACTCGGAATAGTCACCAGTAGCTGGAGGTGATGGACGGCGAGAACTTGCGGTAAAGCCTGCTAGACCCATGATCGAATTGATCGAAGGGAAAGAGTAGGTGGTCGAAAAATGAGACATCCTTGCGAGCATCGAGGATTGCTCAACAGATACGCAGGGATGGGGCTTGGCCATGGCTAAGGTCTGTGGGTCTCGGAGACACCTGAACCCAATGGAAGCCCCAGCAAAGGGACAGACATCGGGTTTCGTTGTGAAATGCGGGGGCGACATCGAGACGAAAAATGGGAACGCGTGACGGGTGAAAATTGGTCGGTAGAAAATTCATAGGGAGATGGAGCTCACTCGGCAGCATGATGAATGCCACAGAGTCTGCAGAATAAAAATACTGGGAGACATTCACGGACAACTATTTTTCCAGAAGGCCAGCGATAATTTTGCGGGTACGGCTGTGGTAGTGGGGGAGAGCAGATGGGCGAAGGTGTGGTTGGAGTCTTGGAGATTTGTCGAGCGGAGTTGGTCACCTGGTGGCCAGCAAACCGGGACAGGGTCCCCCCGGGAAGACCTCCACAAACAAAGAGACAGCTGCAAACATTCGCCTTTCATTTCCTTGGTCCTGCTGTTGACGATATCTGTGATTCACCTGAGGACGCGACCCTCAAAGAGCAGACTGAATACCCCAGCAGACAACGGAGACACCACTGACCACCTGCGTCGGCACTTAGGCGACATTGACGTTGATGCATGCTGGCTTGGACTGCTCCCTCTGGCATTTGCTCACAACAGCTTTACCTCGCGGCCGGCTGTCTTGTTCTCGAAGAATCAGTCCCCATTATAGAGGACCCAATTTCACTGCGCAACCGATCGGGCAGAAGATTCAAGGCAGGGTGAAAAATCCTATTTGTTGGTCAAATAATGAGGCCTGCGGTCACCTTGATTATCACCGTCTCATGGCTACAGCAATCACGCTAGCAGAGTGGTTTTGATCAGGCTCGTTGGTCGGCTCGCCGGCTCACCGCGTTTGAAGGGGGACGAGGGACTGACGGTGATCATGCGGCGGATGATCGCTCTCAAGGTGAGCGCATCATTACACCTCAACTTGGCCTCTGGCATGCGGACAGATGGTGTTGTGTGGCACATTGTTGTGCATCGTGCCCGTTTTTGGCGGGCTGTCCCCCTCGTTGCCATTGAAGAAGGGGCAGGCCCGAGGCGGTCACTGTGACAATCTTGACTCACACAACCGCCATTCTTTGATGTCTCGACGGCTTGAAGGGCACACACTAAGTTCCACTCACGGATTTACAACGTGGTTGGGCACTTGCCTGGCGTGTGCGCCTGATGGCGGCTTAAGCGTGACGTGACCCGCCTTTTCCTGTGACGGTCACGTGCCGCTCGACCCCACAGGCCAGCACTCTCGACGAGGACAATATACTGCTGGGATGTGGCGGGATGAATCGGAGATGCGAGGACTACGGAGGGTATCTGATCTCGGGCAGGCGGTAACCGCTAGGAGGATCAGTGACCAGGAAGGAAAGTGGTCTTGAATGTGGTGTGACATCTCAGTCAGCGCATTCCCGGTTCTGAATAGTGACTGATTTCCGGTGATATAATCTCAAATTAGTACTCACTGTGATGCAGATCCGTTCTCGAGGAGGCTTGAAATGCAAGGATCGAAGACGTAGAAACTATGGCCCTGGGTTGCATATTTGGCCCTTTGCTGGTATGATCGGAATTACAACACCTTCCTGGTCTACCGAATGACATGGCTACCTGTACGTTGGGCCAGCATGCACCTCGTGGCTCCGATGCGACTATTCGATGGAGATATCCCTGAGGCTTGTCAGGACAGGGAGGACGGGGACCATGCATCTGGACATATGGTCTCGATCGAAAACGGAAGCAAATTTACTTGTTTGGCCGCCGCATCCAAGGTGGCTTCGCTCCCAGCCTTCCGACTTAAGAAATCCCGCTCAAACGTGTTATTCGTTTCGCGGAATCCAGGGTTCTAGCTGATGCTTTTTTTTTCGCTCCGCCATAAGACTTTTGTGGTATTTAACACTCATGCGTCGACTCCGTTCCCCAGACCCTCTTTTCCCCTCTTTTTCTTTCGTACTTTGCTCTCGCCTCGGCCAGAAAATGCGTCTACCGAGCTATCGTTCTTCGCACCTTTTGAGGTACCATCCGTACCCTCGTTACGCGCTCAGCCAGCACGAACGGCTAACGGTAAGAATTCAAGCTCGTAGTGCCATCCTTTCCGCAAGCTCACCTATTTTTCAAATAGCAAATAAGTGATGACCGATGTGATGCCGATCAAGAGAACACTGGAGTACTTTGGGTTCGTTTCCTGAACGTTTGTCATTGGCGTCACTGTTGAATGTTTCCTTTAGCCTTCCATCCAAGAACGCGACGAGGAGACGGCCGGCCTTGGGGAGGCGCTTCGTCCAGCCGAGAATGCTGAGGGCGAGCAGCTGCCGTTGAGGTGCAGTATCCCAATGCTTATTATCGTATGTCTCTATCCACCGCCTCCCTCTCTCCTCCTCTCTCCTCTGCTATCCTCTCCCCTCCGCCATTTTGTGTCCACCGTGCACCTTTGACTGACTGGTCCTATCTAGACCCTGGCCTTGTCGCTTACGCGGAAGTTAATCGCCAAGATGCATATTCGTCCTGCCGACCAACACAGCTGCGTGTAAACACAGCCAATCTTGCGCACATAAGAGAGACGACAGAGATGGTGTGGTTTTCCTTGCATACCACGTCCAGCTTGGTATATTTTACACATACATATCACATCGCTTTTATCTTATGAGTTCACTTCCGACGTCTTGAGTACCATGACTGACGCCCCGCCTGATATCTTCTACTTCAAGGACTGTCCCGAAAACGACCTAGCTGGCCCTCGTACGTGGTTCCCATGTAATATAGCCCTGCCACTGACAAACTTCTCAACCGTAATTGTCCTATGCAGGCGTGATTCATCCCCGGCCCTCGCAGTACATTGCAAGGTGTTCTTGCGTGATGGTTCAAGGCACAGTTGTCAGTTGTTACTTACCTGCCATTCATCAAACCAATAAGCCGCCCACAAGCATGTTTGATTGTGGCCGGGGCATTATCTGGATACCGAGGTTTCGTAAATTCGGGCCCTTTGTTCTGCATCACCAGCGATGGGACTATAATTACCAGAGCCAGTGGGGTGCTCGCTTCTTTGATGAATGATCGAGAGGAGCAAAGATAATGGACAACCGTGTGCCATATGGCCGTCCCTTGCGGATGCTTGGCAGCACTAATCTTTACATGCCCATATGCTGCCACCAGGCGAACATCCCACCTCAACCCAAACCATGTCGCATCTATCCAACGAAAGGTTCAGTACGCGGAGCGTCAGCGATCCTGCTCTACAAGACGTTATCGAGCATCGAAAAGGGTTGAGGGGTGTATATTATCACCCCGTCTCTCAGATTGTCTTACTTGGCTTCGTCTGCTTTCTGCTTCCCGGAATGTTCAACGCGCTCACTGGGCTCGGAGGAGGAGGCCAAATTGATGCAACGACATCTGCCAACTCCAATGCAGCGTTGTATTCCACCGGTTCCGCTGTTGCGTTCTTCGCCGGGTACGTCTAGTGACCATTTGAATTTCGCTACTTGCCAGCTGACGAGTCTGCGAAGTTCCGTTCATAACAAACTTGGGCCCAAACGTACCCTTCAATTGGGCGCGCTAGGCTATCCGCTAATGTTCGGATCCTACCTGTACGTCCGAGAGGATTTGTAGATGCGACGGCTCTAAACATCCCATCAGAGCCATCAGTATACATCCTGGTGCTGGAGGCTTCGTTGTCGTGGCTGGGGTGCTTCTGGGAATCTCAGCGGCGTTCCTGTGGACAGCACAGGGTTCTATCATGTTGAGCTATGCGACAGAAGCTCAGAAGGGCATTTTCATCTCCATATTTTGGGCTATCTTCAACTTGGGGGCCGTCGTTGGTTCAGCAGTGTCATTCGCGCAGAATTTTCATAGGACGGTAAGCGCTTATTCTATCTTGCTAGACTATGCTGGTCATGCTTTTCACGTTTGCTGGCAGAATAACAATGGTGCGTTACGGTTGATCCTGGAGACCTATTATCCTGCGGCTCACCCTATTATCAGTCGGAAATGGGACTTATGTGAGTGCATACTCCCACTGTGTTGCGTTTCTCCCTTGACGAATGACCAGGTGGGATTTCTGGTCTTATCTTTGATAGGTTTGGTTGTCCCTGCATTCATGGTCGATCCTGAGAAGACTCGGATGGTCCGAACTGATGGGACGACTGTCGTCGCTGTCCGCCAGCCGTCATGGAAGGCTGAACTACTCGGCCTCTGGGTAGCTTTACAGACAGACCCTATGATCGTCCTTCTCTTCCCTATGTTCTTTGCTAGCAACTATTTCTACACATGGCGTAAGTCAGCCATAAAGTCTTTTGTGGCGTCAGACCTGATCAGTGAATGCCCCACTACAGAATTCAACGACTACAATGCTGCTCTGTTCAATATACGCGCTCGAGCTTTGAACAACCTTGTGTATTGGGTGGCACAGATTTTCGGATCCATTCTGACTGGTGTATTACTCGATCGCAATCGACTCAGTCGACGCAGGCGCGCTTTCATTGGCTGGCTTGCGCTGCTGGTCATGTTGATGGCCGTTCACCTGTGGGCTTACTTCTATCAAAGGTATGGAAACAACGAGCACGTCAATATATCACGGCTTGATCCCCTTCACTGCGCGCAGAACGTACACCCGACAATCAATTCTCCCTAATGCACAAAAGATGGACATCTACGACACCGGATACATCGCACACTGCTGGCTGATGGTTTTTTATGGGCTATTTGACGCCATGTGGCAGACAACTGCGTACTGGCTGATGGGTGCGATGTCTAATGACCCTGCGAAACTTGCGGTCTTTGTTGGTTTCTGTACGTGGCATTCAGCTCACCGCGACATTGGTGGTTCACTTAGTATAATCAGACAAATCCCTTCAGTGTGCAGGAGCCGCTGGGGTTTGGCGTGCTGACGGAGTGGGGGTGCCGTGTGTATATTCCATGATCCGCGTCTTATTCCTGCTTAGTAAAATACATATAGATATATGAACATTTTTGCGTCAACGTGGGCTCTCACCGCGAGTGGCCTCGCCTTCGCTTTCCCGATGGTATACCTTCGTGTCAAGGATTATACGGATGGAGACGACCAGACAAGGTGAGTATACCATTACCAGCGAGTCATCGATGACATTGAGAATTTGAGCTATACGGTTTTAAGTATGCGTGTGGCCTTCGGTGTGGAGTCCGAGTGACTTAAATGAAACGAAAGTGGATTATCGCTTTCTATTCCCTGCGGTCCTAGAAATATCCCACTGTTCCGACGTGTACCAGTTTCGCGAAGTCTATCCCGACACGGAAGGCAAAGGTGAGTTATTTCCCAGTATACCTTATCTCACCTATATTTAGTAGGGTCTTCGGTTGTAAACCTGTTCTGATGAGGAGCAGGGTGCGGCACGGTATACCACATGATGTACCGGCGCTCTTTGTGAGATATCGAACCTGCGATATCAAGCGATATCAAGAGGAATCCTTGCAACCTCTTCCATGCCATCTGGTGAAACAATGAGTCTCCCCGACGATGAACTCGACAAGGTCAGCACCAAAAGTGTCGACAGCCCGCCGTCTCGGTCCCGCATGCTCGAGCATCGGAAAAGCCTGCACAGTCTTTATTATCACCCGGTCACACAGGTCGTACTGCTTGGAGTCATCTGCTTTTTGTGCCCGGGAATGTTTAACGCGCTTACTGGTCTTGGTGGCGGCGGACAAGTCGACGCAACCACCTCGGCAAATTCCAACGCAGCACTCTATTCGACGACCTCTGCTGTATCCTTTTTTGCTGGGTACGTGTCTCAACCTTTCCATCCTCATGTAAATATTAAATCCCTAAAGTTCGGTGTTTAATAAGCTCGGTCCTCGACGAACTCTCCAGCTAGGCACTTTGGCATATCCACTGTTCTTTGGCTCGTATCTGTAAGCGCCTTGTCAATGATAGCGGTCTTTGAATCAGGTATAACCGTCTTATCAGCGCAATCAATATTCATCCGGGTGCTGGCGCGTTTGTAGTTGCGGCGGGGGCCATTCTCGGTTTCTCGTCTGCACTCCTGTGGACGTCGCAGGGCTCGCTGATGTTGGCTTACGCCACGGAGGCCCAGAAGGGTGTCTTCATTGCTATCTTTTGGGCAATCTTCAACCTCGGAGCTGTGGTAGGGTCTGCGGTATCATTCGGCCAAAACTTCCAGCGAACGGTTCGTACCACTCGAAATGTACACCCTCTTGCTGTCCTAACTCGATTGGCTGTTGCAGAATAACAGCGGTATGTAGTTTTTCTCCACATTCCCATTTATCCCCGCCTAAGTGCTTGATTTTCTTCAAGTCGGTAATGGAACATATGTACGCTCATTCAACGTGGTCACCTCCGATTCTTACCGACAGTGACGCAGGTCGCATTCTTGGTGCTATCTTTGATAGCCCTGACTATCCCAGCGTCAATGGCCGACCCTGAAAACATTATTCGCGCCGACGGGACCAAGGTTGTTATTGTCCGTCGCCCTTCATGGAAGACTGAGGTTTACGGGCTCTGGGTCACCATCCGGACCGACCCCATGATCCTCCTCCTCTTCCCGATGTTCTTTTCGAGCAACTACTTTTACACCTGGCGTAAGTGACAGTCTCCTCGCTAAGATAGCGTCGCCGTTTCTCATTGCGCCCCTTAACGCACCAGAGTTCAACGACTACAATTCTGCAATCTTCGATATCCGTGCCCGGGCGCTGAACAACTTCGTTTATTGGCTGGCACAGATATTCGGATCCATAGCCATTGGGGTCGCGTTGGATCAAGCTCGTATGACCCGTAGGGCACGTGCTTTCTTAGCTTGGTCCACTCTATTCTTTGGCACTTTCGCGGTCAACATCTGGGCTTATTTCTACCAAAGGTGCGTTCCACTAACGCCCCGTACCCCGGGGCTTCCTGACATAGTTTGCTACGTGGCTTCCAGAACGTACACTCGTCAATCAATACCTCCTGACGCACAGAAAATGGACATCTACTCCGCTGACTTTGCCGCTCATTGCTGGCTTATGATTCTTTACGGCCTCCTCGATTCCATGTGGCAAACCACGGCATATTGGCTAATGGGCGCCATGACCAATGATCCCGCCAAACTGGCGGTTTTCATTGGATTCTGTAAGTTTTTATGTCCCACCCCATGATTTAAGTTAACAGGGCCCGCAAGACAAGTCTATTCAGTCTGCGGGAGGCGCAGGGGTTTGGCGCGCCGACGCAGTTGGCCTGCCGTGCGTCCAACGAGTACTCAATATGTGTATTGGTGCTGATCGGTTTTCATGCAGATATATGAATATATTTTTGTCCACTTGGGGCTTGATGGCTGGGGGTCTTGTTTTCGCGTTTCCCATGATATATATGCGTGTCAAGAACCACACAGACACGGAGGACGAAACCTTGTAGGTAAACCACCTGCACTTTGAACCGATATTGAGGTCTTTTGATGATTTTAGGGCCGCAATGCGTGGGGCACAGATGGACCAAACAGCAGAAAAGGCCCCAGTGTGACTGGTGGCGCAGTCAAGATTATGAGGGCGTCCCGGTTACCGGTATGAGATGGGAGTAGAGGATCGTATTGTCAATGTACCCGCTGAAGTGATTTATCACCCAAAGCCGGAGGAGACGGGAGCACCAAAACACAGGTTCCGAGGTTTGCATTTCATCGATGATAGCGACGACTTTAATTACGACCAGCACGAGCAAACCAGTGTTTTTGCTGACCACAGGTCGCGTTTGTACACCCTGGGCACCGAAGACCCAACTGTACGCTCGTTGGACCCACTTTGCCAGACGAATATTCACGAAGATGCTGCGCCGTTATATCAGCCAATGCACGGATAAATACGGGGGATTCGTTGAGGGACTCTGCGCGGTGAATCTCCATCCCGAGCTACAGTTAACAGGTGGCGAATTTCCCATCAGTGGAGAACAGGTAGTGTTTCTGTCAATAGCGCGTACCTCTCGTCCTTCAGCAGCATACTCGAGATCAAGCTCGTAGAGCGTCTCAATGTGGTCGCTAGTGAAAGCGATCGGGACCAGAACGACGTGTTTCTTTCCCAGGCGGGCAAGCCCTTTGATAGCCTCCCCAGTTTGCATTCCCATCCAGGCGGATGGCCCGACTTGTGACTGCCAGACTAGACGATATGGGTTCGAATGACCTAGGCGGTCCATGACAGCGTTGACGGAGGCCGATACCTCGAGAACATATGGATCTCCGCGGTTCACAACAGACATAGGTAGTGAGTGAGCGGAAAAGAGAAGGACGACCTCCGAACGATCTGATTGTTGGAATTTCGACAACGCTGCTTCGATGTTTTGTGCGACGGCCTGCAAGAGATCCGATTAACGTTTGTTCGATGAAAAAGGAACATAGGTGGTATATGTCTGACCTCGATAAAACCAGGATGTGTGCCCCAGCGATCAATCACACTCCATTCAATGTCGCCTATTTCACCAGCCCTCCCTCTTCTGAAGAGCTCGTTCAAGCTGCTCCCAGTCGTACTACAGCTATACTGAGGATACTGTGTGAAAGCAATAGCCCGCTTCACGCCGTCTGCCTTCATCTGCCGCGCTGTTTCGTCCGTCAAAGGATTCGCGTAGCGAAACGCGACATAAGGCTTGTGCGGTGCACTTTCGGGGTGAAGCTCATCTAGTAATGAACACATTCCTGCGCCTTGGAGCTCCGTATATCGACGGATGGGTGACCCCCCGCCAATGTCTGCGTACTGCTTCTCGATCTGCGGTGTGCGCCTTCGGGCGATGAGGGGAGCAAGGACGCGCTGGAATGGTAGTGGAATGAGGTCACCGTCCATGAAAAGGTTCTTGAGAAAGTCGTGTGTCTCCGGCACCTGCGAACAACCATTGTATGAAACGCTACCGAAGAGTTTGTAGATGTGTGCTGTACCGTAGAAGGCCCTCCCATGTTTAGCATCACAATAGCTGTCATTTTGCACGATTTATACAGTCGTTCTAGTACAAACAGAGACCATACGTACCTGTGGGACTAACGTTCCACGTCAGATGTCACTCCAGTCCACAATTCAGTGTGTAGCTCACCTTTTCCCTGTCGTCGGAGCAGGATGCAAGGTGGCCATACGTCTCACTGCCCGAGACATTCCTGCTCTCGATAACTGGGGTAGCATTATGGGCGTTATTGCAGCTAGAGATGCGTAGAGGGTGAAACGGGTAGCTCCGTTCTAGCTGCTCGGTATAAACTTGGGATTGCGATTGGATGCCGGTGATCGACGTACCACGTGGGAAATCCGGCGGGTCATCGCAATTCGGAAGGTCGGACTCCGGCACCATGATTGTCCATTGACCGGAACTGGGACAAGGAATTGCGTCCATGACTGTCCAGGCTGCGTTCAGTTCGTACAAACAGTATGACAGAGTATGACAGCATTGAGGGTATGTATTAGAATCATAACACGGACGATTTCAGAAGGTTAAGGTGAAAGTTAAGTCACAGGGAACCCAGGTATAGATACATAAATCATACCGAAAAAAGTACATAACCCTCAGGAAACCACGACAGTCCAGGCTACTGCACCTTGACATAGTGCTGCTCTAGCCGCATGTTCTCGAAATGTACTGTTGGCGTGTGATGCAGTGAGACCGCAAGTGACTGGACTCGTGTTGCTAGTGCTTCGGCGGTATGGAGCTCCCTCGCGGTCGTATTCATAAAGATATACGGGCGGGGACGGTATACCGGGTAGCCTGTATGTTAATGGTTGGCTTGGGAGCCACATACCTCCCGCCCAGCCAAGAGATAGCCGCATGGTCCGTCGGATTCAAGCCTGAGGGACGCCATTGAGTTTAGTACATGGAAGCATTGTACACTACTCACCGGAGAGTGGCCATGTTTTGGGCCATTGCACCTGTAAACAGAGCTGGGGCCAACGCCCCTCGGACGCTGGATGCATATGAGGATTTTGAGGAATGTGGTAACCTGTTTTCATCAGAGACGAAGCTTGGAATGATGGGAATCACGGAACATGTCGTACCAAGATTGGCGTCTGAAAAGCTTATTTGAGAACCTGATCAGTTCCAGCCGGACGCCATGAGTGTGTCGGTGGCGTTTCAGTCTCTCATTCCTGAAAAACAGGGAGCATCTCATTGGTCCAGGTTTTGCGCAGAGTAACAAACATTGGTCCGTACCCTGTTGCCTTCGCCTTTAGCTAACAGCAGGAATTACTGCCCAACAAGAAAATGAGTGGTAATTGAATCAGCGTCCGTCTAAATTCGCCATCCATGGGGGTCTCTTGCTCCTTCCGAAGATACGAGTATTGCGGACTCTGAACCAGTTTCCGGGTGACAAATCGCGACACGAAGAGCTGCCCGAACACCCACGCCGCCATTTCAGAAGGCGTGGAGGAAAGGTGGAAGTCAAGCCACTCTGGAATGAGATACCCAAGCCAGCAATTGGTATTGTGGGAAGAGTTGCTCGCCCGAGCTTTGGGATTGGATGCTGAACTATAAAGCGGACAAAGAATATCGATTCTTACCGTGCAAAATGAAGGGGGCCATAACCTGGACGACACAATGTCCACCGAGCGGTCGATAAATTGCGACATCTTCCTGCAGGACAATTGATTCACGCGCAAGAGATGGTTGTACGAACGAGAAAATTTCGGAGGTATCTGACGAACAACACGTAAGAGGTACAGGTTGCGGGACTCTAGTCTAGAGTGGTATTGACATCTAAACATCACCAGCCCCAGTACGACGCTCATGCGAGAGCACCCTATAAGAGCGCTTCAGGTTGTGGCCAAGCAATATTAATACAAATGAAGTCGAAACGCACCATAGGGTCCCACGCGGGCAAGACTGTCTTCTCACCAGCCTCAAACACCTTAACAAGCTCCTTGGGCGCAAGGGACTTGTGCACGACGACCTGGTATACGAACCTTAAGGGGAAAATATGATCTTAGTCGCTTACTCTTGAGGTACCGAGCAATCGAAAACACGTACTGATCGAACCACTTCTCACTCATGACGTTGTAGCCCTTCGCACCCGACTCGTCGCCCCACGAGTTCTCAACTCTGAAGCGCACCGCGCGCCCGGTCTTCTCATCGACATGGACGGCGGAAATGACCATTGCGTGAGTCATCGCCGATTCGTTGGTCTGGAGACGCTGGGCCTTCGTCAGCCCGAGGGTGATGTCAAACGCTTGCTGCGGTTGGAAGGTATAAATTAGCTGTTTCTTGGTTGGGACATCGCTAAGAAGCTTACCTCGTATTCGAAGAGATCAATGTCCATAATCCCAACGTCCTTCTTGGTATCCGAGAACTTGCCAACGTCACAGCCGAAGAACACAGGCTGGCCAGCTTGGATAGACTAAAGCTCATCGGTAAGCAAGACATCGGATGAACAAGAAAGAAGAACTTACACGGACGACTGCCGCCTTCAGTTCGTCGCTCGTTGTGTTAACATCTGCGCATGATTGAGCGGATGACAGGAAGTTCGGCGACATGACTTACATAGTACAGGTCGCCCACCCCAGATGTTACCCAGCTTGTCGACAGTGTACAGTTTGTTGTATTCGTTTCTGGGGTCGTTGATGAGGGAGAATGATTCAACGGGCTGCCATCAGGCCTTAGTGAGTGAACCGACAAAGCTGGTTTAGCTGGCGCAAACGTACCGCGTACTTCCCGGAAAATGACTTGTAGAACTCCACAGGAGTTCCTTCCCATTTGGCATACTTGCCATCCTCGGTGTAGTACTCCCAAGTGAATGGGACATCCGGTTTGGGTGGCACACCGAGGGTAGCGCTCATGATGGTATAAACCTCCTGCATGAGCAATTCCTTCTTTGCGCGGAGAGTGGCAAGGATGGTCTCGTCAGAGAGTGATCCATCAGCGCGGAGAGATGCCGACAGCTCCCGAAGGATGAGGGCGTGCTCCCGGAGCTTCTGCTTGAGGAGACTGTTTATCGGGCTGGAAAGGCTCGAATGCAAGGACTCGGGGTATACTGGTTGAGGAACGAGACCATAGTTCTTGTTTAGATATTAGTGGACTGCGGAGCTCACAAAAGAGGAAGGTTGGGTTACCTCGAGGAGATTGACAACCATGTCCCACTGACCACCATCACTGATAAGGTCATTCGCGAGGAAGTTGACCAGTCGATCGTCGACAGGAAGATCGGCATTCTCAATGGAAAGCTCGAGGTAGTAGTTGGATTTGTTGAGTTTATCCCAGAAGAAGAGATACGACTGCCAAAAAGAACACGTTCATGTAAAGCTCCAAGACTGACGTATAAGGCTATCTACATACCTGAGAGAACTGGAAGTCCTTCAATTTAAGCTTCTTCATAGCTTCGAAGCGGATAACGTTGGTGGTTGCAAATAGCCAGCATCTCCCACTGGATTTCTGGTTCGTAACCGGGCCGGTCTTGAACTCGACCTCAGTGTTGAAGACGTGAGGGATGGCTACAGAAGCCTCACGCGACGTGAGAGTCGACCTAATGTCCGAGTGCGCAAGAATAGTGCGAGCAAGCTGGACCTTCGGGTTAGCTGCGACGGACGACTCCCAGGCGTCGACATTAGACAGCGATATCGCTCCGCTTGTCGACTTCGGAAGCGATAGCAATGGGGTTGGCGCTCGAACAAAGCCCTTCTCGTCGATGTCCACGCTGGAAGCTTCAGACTTAGCCGTAGGCTGAGCGGATACCTTGGATGGAGACGAGCCCATTGTCAGTGTGAGGTGAGAGGTGTGAGCGGATAAGAAACGAGGGCGACACTGAACGAGGTCGCCCACCTTATAGGGTCGGACTTACAAGTAGGTTCCGCTAATAGCTATCTCGGTTCCCCGACCCACGCAAGCGTGTTGACATGATAACGAAAAGCCGCTTGCTTTGTAATCTGTTGGCAGTGTACCCCACTTCAGGTGAGCGGGCTATCCTTGGGTGCTACCTATCGTGTCACGATATCGGATAACAGTCCTGCATGGCGGCAGCCACGACCGCACGCTGAGTTATGCAGTGGGACCCGCGCCCGGGCCCAACCGCTGACCCGCATGTTAATGTGGGGCCGCACGGCCAGGACAATATTGACTCGGATATGCCCCATGGTCCGAAACCAATCACCGCCTGCTACGATCGATCACTGATCAGGTGGTACGTATGATGTCAACGGCGGGGGAAGGGTAGACTCGGAGTTCCCAACCGCCAATATGGAGCCTTGGGCACCCCGCAACGAGGTCGCCTTGAGTTCTGCAAAGCGAAGGCCTTATCGCAGGTTCAAGTTGGTTCTTATAGTTTCATCTGACCACGGTCAAGACGGTAAGTACATCTTCCATACAATATTCCCCTTCGCACTACATGCCTGTCCGCCTACCGCGGGAGAATTTCCTCAAGCACTTGGAGCAGCGCAGACTGGATTGCATGTCACAGTACACGGTACGCCTTGACATGGAGTGACCTCTCATCAGCCTACACCCTTTCCGGCGGCACCTTTTAGGAGTGTCTCCTCTCCAGGCATGGTGGTCAGCCCCAGGTGTTGTCGAACCTCGTTATTGTTGGCCGGGATGGGCTTAGGGCAAGTGGGCTCTCAGGGTTCAAAAGCACCAATGAGTCCACGAGCTGCCAATAGCGACACTGGCATGAATGAAAAGCCAGGTTGTTTCGGCCCATTCGACGACTATATCCAGGGTATCGGGGAATCGAATAGTGAGACTGGTCAGTAATGAGGTTTTAGTTGAGGACTTCGTGAGGTAAGTGACGCCCGAGAGGGGGGGAGAATGTGATTGGACTTCACTGCTGACGGCTTTATCGTTGGCACCCATGCAGGTCGCGCTTCCTCCGTGCCCGTCACATAATTGTCGCCATCAAGGAGCGTTTCGGCACGACGGTACGCAGAATTGTCGGGGACGCGAATATCACATACCGTGACTGTGAACGTTTCAATCCTGTCGAAGCCTTGGTGAATTGCCCCATTGAAGCCATAGGGACGTGGATAGGTCTTGGTGGAGACATTTGGGCGGCGGTGAGTGAAGGCTAGAGGGGAATGGGGTGAGGGGGGATGTTATACTGGTCGCGGATGTCATACCAGGTTGATTCCAAGATCGCTTGCTCTGACTCGCAATCAGCGAAATTCAGCGAACGATGTCGACATTCTTAGAGGTGTGCCCTAGTCAGCGACCTTCCAAGGGAATCGCGATCGGTTCGGCCAGTCACGACATGGAAGTACATGGAAGCCGCCTGGAAAACTGGTAGCGAACATCCGTCATCAATGATATCCGTCGGAGAGGCGCATGGTTTCGTGTTCAGCGTTGGTGTTTGAGGCGTCTCCTGGTCTCCCGCATGCAAACCAAAGTTTCGAATGACTGGAACAATCTTAGTCGTTCCTGTTGAACATGTAGCATATGATTTCACATTTATCACATGTTTGTATACGACTTATCATAGCCGGTACGGACTACTGGAACATTCTAGTATCATA